>JBBMOJ010000507.1:0-27697 GCA_038090695.1 Sclerotinia spermophila | reverse complement strand
GAGAGATCTCTAGACACTTCCACGTGACCCTAGAGGCAGCTCCCGTAACAAGTATATCCCACTTTCTATAAGTAGGACCTCTCTCTTCTATAGTCTTCTATTCTTATGGTACAATATAAGTCTTTACCCGTACCCTAACACCAGAATCCAATTACTTATTATTAATTATTATCAATTCGAAAGAATCTTTGAATCGCTTTATAAAATTATAAATTGATTAATAACAAAATCTTTTATCGAAATCATTTCTTTATTTCTTTCTCCACTGAGTTTTATATATAGATTATATATCGAATATATTCTATTAAACCTATCAGATATCCCAGCCGAATTAAAACTATTGATTTAGTCTTCTATATTTATTAGTAGCCTAATATATTGAGGGAAATCGAAGCTTTTATATAAGCTTATTAACTCAATTTCCAAACCAAAGCTTTCTATTTTATTATATCCGAATTTCTAGAATCTCTACTAGTATTATTTTGCCCCTAGTCCAATATCTCTATTGATTATATTACATTATTATTAATTAGCAAATACTATAAAAAGAAATATTAATATATTATTATAGTTATTTACCGCCTAATAAAAATATATTATTTTATACTAATTATAGAATTATTTATAAAGGAGTTTACTAATCGGTTTATTAAAAAAGTTTACTATTTATATAACACCCCTAATAATATTATCTCTAATAAAGGTTTAAAATTCGTTTCAGAATTCTGGAAATACTTATCGGAATATTTATCAATTGCTTTAAAACAATTCTCCTTGTTTTATTCAGAATCCGATAGTCAAACAAAAAGAATCAATATAATAATAGAATAATATTTCAAAGCCTTTATAAATTTCTATTAGAACAATTAATATAATTAGTTTTTGCTTATAGAATTTGTATTTAATAATATTACTTTAGAGATTACTAGTATATCCTTATTCTTTATAAATTATAGTTTTCATTTATAACTCAATATCAAGCCCTTTTCATTTATACCTCTGAACTTATCATACCAAAGAAAATATAAATTCCTAAAAGCCAATAAGATTATAAATCGATTCGATTTTATCTTAATGAAATTGAAAGTTTTTGTTACTTAGTTTATTCAAAAATACAAGGATTACATTAACAGAACTTATACTAATACTTTTTTATATAAAAAAAATAATAAGATATAAATTAATATTAAGAATATAAAAATTAATTACTTAATAAAAAAAGATAATAACAAATAGGATAGTTTCTATATGATTCTTAAAGTTTATAAATATATTTGTTTATTTCAACTATCTATTAGTTTCAAGATTTTTTCTATATTCTATAATTTATTACTCTAATTACTCTATTATTTATTCGAATTAACTAATTAGAATACAATCAATAAAACTAAATCCTATTAGAACTAAAGCTATAACGTGGTTCATATGTATGTGGGCCATATCACTATATGGGCCACTTTCACCTCAATTCATATACACTCAATTCAATATACAATATATCAATCATTTATTATAGAAACTATGAATAAAGAAGCACAACTCGTTTTGGCTATTGAGGCTATATAAAAAGATAAAAAACTAAGTATTCGAAAAGCTATTAGAGTATATAATATACTATATATTACAATTCAATATAGAATAAACGGATTTACCCCCTATGCTAAATATCGATATAAATCCTATAATCTTTTAGAATTAGAAGAGGATATTATTATTCGATCTATAATTAATCTAGATTTGAGAGGTTTTATATTTAAATATAAAGCAATAGAAGATATAGTTAATTATATTCTTGAATTATAAAATACAAAAAAGGTCAACAAGTAATAGGTATATCGATTCACAAAATGGTATATAGAGCTAAAAATATATTTCAATTATATTTATAACTTTTAAAAAGCTTTTTGTAAGGATTCTAAGCTTATTAGGGATTGGTTCCGATTTATTTCGAATATATAAGCCAAATTTAGTATTCTCGATTACGATTTATAGAATTTCAACGAAACTAGCTTTATAATAGGGATTATAAATACTGATATAGTTATTACTAGTTCTGAGAGATCTAATAGAACTAAAGCTATATAATTAGATAATCGAGAATAGGCAATAGCAATTATATATAGAAATATTGTTGGGGATACACTTTTAGGTATAGAAAACTATATACTTCGAAAAGCAAATAAGGTATTAAATCAATATCGATATATAAAAAAGATTCAATTACAATATAGAGGAGTACTCACTAAATAAGATATAATAGATATATTATCTTAGAAAAAGGTTAATATTTAGATTCGATATAATAAGTATTAAAATAAGAGAAACTCTAATAAGGAAAAGAGTTCTAATTAATACTATAGTAAGTACAGATTGATAGAGTATAATATAATAGACCCTAGATTATTAGATTCTTAAAAGTTTCAATCAATTGAATCAATAGTTGTTGAATAATATAGATTTGAATATATGAATTGAGGTGAAAGTGACCCACATAGTGATATAGCCCACATACATATGAACCACGTTATCTTCAAAAGGAATAATAAAATAAATAAAGAAATCGAACAATAGGAATTCAATAAACTCTTTGACTATTATAATAAGAATAGATTTCATTATCAAATCAAATAGAAATACTATTCAATATTCTAACAATCTATTGAAAACCTTTATAACCAGAAAAACACAATTATTGCTTTTCATCTAATTAATCTAAACAAATCAAACCCGCCTACTTAAATAAGATTCAAAAAATCTATCGATCCTAATACTCTACTAATACTAATATCAAATACACTCCCGAAATAAAACTAGAGTAAACCTAAAAAGCTTTATCAATTGATTATTACTCTAAAAAAGATTCATTTTAATCTTATTGGAAATCATATTATATATAATATACTAAGCAGTATGCTAGTAACAAAATCCTTTTTCTGACAGGTTATGAGCCCGGATGGCGTAGTGGTAAAATATATCATTTGATGATATAGGACCTATATCCAGTAAACTTGGAGATCAGAAAAGTGGATCGATCCATATAGTTATATACAACCTAGTAGAGGTTTAGCTCCACTCCTTGAATAAGAAGCATTAAAGTGTAAAAGAGCTAGTTCCTGAGGAAGGAGCTGTAGAGCATACTATTTAAGAGGGCGTGTTGGAAATCATATTATATATGATATACTAAGTAGTATACTAGTAATAAAATCCTTTTTCTGACAAATCTAATAATAGAAATTAGAATATTTTAATATTATTTTTATTTTCCTAGAAATTATATATATTACAATTATAGTATTAATCACTTTAAATAAAGGATACTATTATAATACCAACTATATATTCTATAATTGTCTTTATATCTTAAATACAAACTACTAGTATATCCTACTTCCTATAAATAGGACCTCTCTCTTCTATAGCTCTTCTACCTTCATAGTACAATATAAGTCTTTACTCGTACCCTAACAGTGAATTTGAAGAAACTCGTTTTCTCTTTCTTTTTTAATTATATAATATTTGTATTTTTGGTTTTAGTTTTAATTTAATATCTATATCTATATATAGAGGCTAGCCCCTAAACCCCCGGGGCTCGCTACGCTCGATTGGGAGATTTAAAAAGTATTATATTGTTGTATTATTATGTTATATTATATTGTTGAGATTTGGTGGGTATTGTTTTTGTGGTTTGTAGTTTATAGGTTATAATATACTATAATGTGTCTAGAGAGTGATAGAAAGGAGATAGGAGTGGAAGAGGATAGGAAATATATTTTAAGAGATGGAGGCGATAGGGGAAAATGGGAGAGGGATGGATGGGTATTGTATGAACAATAGTGAATGACCTTAAGTCACATGACTAGGTTTAGCAACCTAGTAGGCGAATGCGGAGGCGCTAGCCTCGTAGCAATCCATATCTATGGATTGCCCACTTCAATAGCTAGCTCCTTAGACAGAATACAATACATGACAATAAGGACTCGCTATCGCAATACGTGAAGTGGGTACTACGTCATCTATATCCTCCTCGAAACGAACAGGTATATTTTTAGAAAGGGATAGAGAGGATGAGCAATTTAGATAATTTGTTTAAGTTACGAGTAATAGATAATGAGTTTTCCGAAATGAGAATATCAAGTGGTGATTTCGTAGTGTATCTGAATAGTATTGTATATCATCGAGGCCTAGAGGTGACGAGATAGATTATATATAATATAATATAAGAAAAAAAAATGAATTGAAATTGAAATTGAAAAGTGAAACTCTAGATCCCCGAGAGATTATTAATTCGCAAGTAGATTTTCACAAGATAGAGATATAAGATAATATACTACTTTTTCGACATAGATTTCATATAGATATAGTATAGATATAGATATAGATATCCAGGGAAGAAGAGAAGGGAAGGGAAGTGAAGTGAAGCGAGGGGAGTTAGCTAAATCGTTCGCTTATAAGGTTATTGCGGATTATGGTTTTTTGGTTATTTGTATATAGAAGGAATAATATGGTAATTATATGGACGGGAATTATAAGATATTTAGTATACATTCTTTCATTCCTCCATTCACACATCCTAAAAACCATTAAAAATACCTTCCCAAAAAAATCGAGGATTTGAAATCAGCAAACAGTGAGGATAAGATATCCAACACATCCAACATATAATTGATCATGAGTACTAAATAGGAGTGTGGAGAATTCCTAGTACATTTCCTATATCTAGCTAGTCTTGTGTATAGACTTACGAGATAATATGATATACCCGGTGAAAGTCCATTAGGAAGAAGTTTGTGGATTTTGGATTTGGATTTGGATTTGGGGGATTTAGTTGTATATCCAACACTGCGACTGCGGTCTCGGGGCGGTAGAGAAATTGGAGGAAGATAGATACCCCGGGCGAGGGAGTGAGTATAGATACATATATATTATAACGAATTTTAGGAAACTTTGGAGAAGTATTGGCGTGAGTGTGTGGGTGAAAAGGTACTCTAGTGGAAAGGTTTAATTCTGGGATGGATTATATTTAGATCTAGGTTTGTAGTTTACTTTGTACGAGAAGTATTGTTGTATATCTCAAAGTGCGTTTTCGGATACTTGGGATGAACAGATGGACAGATGAATAGATGAATAGATGAATAGAATACTACATCCAAGGTAAACAATCCACTCCTCTAGTATTCTAGACTCCAACCGCTAAGAAAATAGCACTCGTGGGTTTAAGCAGCGGAATGAAGAATATTATAGAGGTCTCCCTCCTATTGCGTATCTTCAAGTGCGGATTCGGAGGCTTGAGTCTTGATACGGATGAAACGTCGGCATGTAAAAAGTCAACCACAAACCTCTGCTTGTTAATTTAGAGTTTTTCTATTTGCGTCATCCCGTCATGGGGTATGGTACCCGAAAGCTAGGAAGCTGGGAGTGTCTTTTTATAATGGGTTATTGTCTAACTTAGTATGTCATCAGTCTTATATTTGGATTTGGACTTGGATTTTGAATATCTATATCTTTTTAACAGTGTGGGCACTTCTAGAGGCATGAAAGGAATGAAGAAAAGAGTTTTACGTCTGGAATATGAAGAGGGGATTGAAATATTATGGGAGTTAGTGATAAATCTTGCTATGTCTCCTTTTGCTCCATTCATAGATATTCATATACCAAGGTATTTGCTACTCAAGAGCCCCAAAGAATACTAGCATGGATAAAACTCTGGAAATGCGGGTGATGAAATCTTATTGTTGCATATTCGGACAAGATCAAAACTGCATGAGCCGGATTCTTAAATTTTGCTATGGGAATCTAAACAGATGGAACTCGAATTGAGAGGTTCTAGTAAATTTATACTTTCTCTAGTAAATACTCTCGGGTCTAAAAATGCGCCCAGTAGTATACGGCACCATGACAGGAAGGGAATTTAGATACCGGTACTGGGTAATGAGAATTCCGGGGGCGAGGGTGCATTTGGAGATCTTAGGATCCAGGGCTTATTTTGTAAAGTCGGATGGTCAGGGGCTAGTATACCATAGGAATTTGAAGCTATTATACTACTGCGTTTGATGGCCATGTGTGTCTGTCATTGATTATAGCATTGTTCTTCTTATGACCAATGAAGAGAGAAGATAAGTGGATGTTGCATACCTAGAGACGGGTAGGAAGAGGAGGTTGAGGAAGGTAGGTAAATAGATTGTGTGCTAGGCAATCTCAACTATTCGATATGTGTGTATCTTCTTTGTCTGCTTGGGATTCTGAGTCTAAGGAAACCTGAGAACTATAGGCTCATAAGTAATAACGATGAATTAAACTATTGTATGATTTCCGTTGCGCTTCAAAAAACAAAATATTAGAGGCTCGAAGCCGATGGATGTGGTTTTTCCTCTCTCTGTTTTTACCTTTGGATAGATTCCGATTGAAGTTGGCGCCAGATGGCGCAAATGGTACGAAGAAAAGCTTCCTAATGCGTACAGAGAGAGGGTAATGATATGATCGTCGAACTTTGTAAGATAGTCCAATCTCACATTATCACACCATCTGTAAGCTCTTCCTACTTCGAAAACACTAATATATCAGAGAAGAAAAATACTACCAATGTAACAGGTTTATTCTGAATTTGAGAGTGGAACAAATCCATAACCTTTAGTGTCTATCCGTAGAGATATGAAATTGAATGTTGATAGGGTATTGTGCTATTATAAACTTTTATGTTGCATACCTGAAGAGGGGTAAAAGAGGAGGTTGATGAAAGTTTGAGACTGTTCTGTTTAGTTTCATGTCGATCAGGATGAAACTGTCATGTACATAGTGCCAAGGAAAACATCTAGAAACGTTGACAGAACTTTCTCATCGAGTTCTGCACTCCATAGTTGCCATATGAATCTCCCCTGACTTATTCCAGCTCATTCAAAACTTTATTTGATATCTGAACGTTTTCCTTCAAGGAGTGAGAAACCGAGAAGGTTTGGACCCTCAAAGCTTTTTGATGAGTAATAACATAGCCATTTTATTATATATTTAATGAAAGAGAATTGAGCTTGAATGAATCCTGAGATAGCTTTCATCAAATTAAATTCAAAGAGAACATATGATGTGGTGATGTTATAAACTCCAAAGCCATGTAGCCTGCTATCAAAGACTATTATCAATATGATATACATATTAGTTGGCATCATTTAGAAACCATTGTCACTTGACTCTTCATCATCACGTATTAGCATTATCATATTGAAATGCCGAAGAAGTAGACTATCCAGCTATCTAATATTATAGTAAGATAGCTAGTATACTATTAACTCCTTACTAATTTGTACAGCCCCCCAAATTCCACATCTCAAGTAGTTTGAAATATACTCTTTGAATAGTTAAAGCATTCCGCCCATTCCCGAGCTGCAGAATCTAAAGTAGTGCTGGCTATTGAGGCGATAGCATGACACGAGTATTGTCGATATGATATATCGCTGAGTGCTATATACTAAGAATAACTGAGAAAGGATCATCACTCGACTCCTCATTGCCAAGATAATCGTAGGTATACAAGCTTTGCACTTAGCTTCCATAAGACGAGTAGGACTCCTTGAATAGTCCCATCCTAAAAGTATTAGGTATAGACTTATCAGAACTATTCATGTCTTGTTGAGTGAGGAGGTGTGGCTTGAACAACCTCCAATTTCCAGAAACAGATAACGGAATATCAACACAGAACGAATAGAAAATGTTGCACATCTACAAGAGGGGTACTTCGGGCCTTCGGTTCTAGACATATTCGCTTTCCCTCAAACACCAGGATCGTCCCCTAAACTCCTCACCTCTCACCTATCAACATGATGGAATTGTATTCTTATCTTTTCGTTGCATCACTACTGAGGGGTAAACCCCTTCTCTGAGAATTTGTTGGACGCTAGTCCGATCAACAAATGAAGATAGGAAGTAAACTAAGAATTTCGGGAAGATCCGAGGAAGCTGGAGGGAACAAGGAAGCCCCAGACTCTATTTCTTTTCCGGTATTAAGATATGCCCTATTTGAGTTCGTCACGTGTAGTAATTATTGAATGGGATGTAGCGGTATGTATCCATCACACAAATCACAACATATAAAATCCTTGACGTACGATTGACGAAAGTATCGACCATTTTTCAAGAGATCTGTCCCTCTTCTCCGAAGTGAGGGGGATGGAAGGTTTGAGGCGTTAAGCGGGGAAGTGGAACAACAAGAACCCCGCTTCTCTCGTTGGCCGAGCTCACAAAATTATAGAAGATTATCCGGGCTACTCGTTCTAAACCTACCAAGCCCAATAAGAATGCCCAGATAAGATGGCATATATAGCGGTGTGTAGATCTGATCTAATGTAAACAGCAATTCGAGATGTGAATGCGATGTTATATTATGTTATGTGATCTGATGTATTGGTGCTTGGTTGATAAGGAAATGGTGATCAAATACTATGAGGTGGGGAAAGTGAGGAGATCCAATCGCGTGATCCGAGAATTCATGAGGGAAGAAAATTGAGGGGTTTAAGGGCTCTGAGGGGAAAGGTATAAAGAGGTCTGCAATGAAAGGTTGATATCTATTCGAAAGTGTCGGACACTTTCATTGACAAGCAAAGTACATGTTGGAAAGAGGTTGGTTGATAACTCTTCCTCGCGAAACATCACATTGCCTAAACTAAGGCATACTGAGACTGTCAGCAGCAGGAAAGGAAGTTCTTGCAAGAGGAAAGACAAGGTTTCAAAACTATTGGAGCATGAATATGATTATTCTCAAGTATGCAGACAATGTATCTTATTCATATGATCGTTGTATCTTCGTCCATTGTTAAACTTTCTCCTATGTTCCATAGTCTTCAGCAACAAACCAAATACTTTGGTTCATATATATGATACTATACCATACTACTCCATTCCATCCCATACCATATCATATCATAACACTAATGCTATTATGCCCCACAATGTGTATATCACTCTATGCATGACTCCGAGTCCAATCCCCAACTCCGCCTATAATGATACGACGCCAAAATCCAGTTCCTCAAATGAAGTAAAAGTGTTTACAACTGAACATCGTTGTTGAGAAGTCGAACCTCCTCGCCTGGTTTGAAAGCAGGCATACCAATATAAGGACAGCCATCACAACGGAATGCGTCACCTAAGCTGCAGTTTCCACAAGATCCGACCTTTCCTTGGACTGTGAAATCTACTTCGGCTAGATCATCTGCATCAAGCTTAAGAGCTTGGAGTTGGCTATCGGCTGCGGCTCGTTTGTCTGCATCTTCCTTTGCAATCTTTTCGGCAAGGCCACATGTGCAATCCTTACATGCGCGACGACGCTTTCCAGCTCTTGGCGCACACTCAGGAGCTGTATGATATTAGTAACAATCAAGAGCAGGAGATATCAATTACTTACGAATAGCAAGAGGTTTCTTCATATCTTCCTCAGTTAGAAGAGTATCCTCATCAATTAACTCATCATCATCGTCCTCCGCATCAAAGTCATCACTGAAGTCAATGAAGCCAACCCCTTTTGGCGCATCATTCTTTGGCACATCATGTGTCATGTCTACACTCTTTCTCTTGCCATGCAATGGTACCGCAGCCGTTGAAACTGCAGGGCCAGCGTTTGAAACAACTTCACTTTTGCTGTTGTCCTTTCTGCGAAGTCGTAGAGGAACCGCAATACTCGCGCTATGATCTGGTTTGAGCATTACCCCTCCTTCTGCTACCAAACCAGCCAAGATAGCCTCCCGATATTCAACACCATCAACTTCTTGTCCAAAGGTACCATCCTGTGCCTGCAACTTTGCACCTGCCTTCAAAGCTTGTGTGATCTTTCCAAATACATCTCTTGTTAACAATTGCTTGGATTCGACTCGTGTACCATCGGCATCGGTGAGAATGAGGACTAAATCGTAGGTTGATTCTGGGAGTGTGACTAATCCTGCCGAGAGACGATCCAGCATCTGCAAATCGGTAACAGTTCTATCATGAGTAGCAAGAACTTTTCTTAACTTTTCTTCATGACTAGCGATAGAAGGAGGTGCAAGAAGTAATGTGCGAGGATTGAATGAAGTCGTTTTGAGGTTTGTGGTTATCGGAGTGAAATCGGAGGAATTGTCAATAGTGACAGAGGGGGCCATGATGGGGTCGTTGGTGGCGATTAAACGCTCTCTTTATATTTGTCGTAGATTTGTTGAGTATTGTAATAATCGTGTTAAGTCTGGCAACCAAAATAAATGTTCAAAGAAACCGATAGGAATTGGAAAATAGAATAATATCAAAAAGGATAGAATTTTCACGGTTATCTTGCTTGGGTACCGGTGCTGGGTAGATATTATTTCTTATCAGGTTTGTCAAAGGGTTTCGGAGATGTTAATTCTTGGTCATTCTTGAAATTTGATCATTAAGCAATGGCCTCAACCATTAGAAATTGAGGGAAATGGAAATTTCTTCTATATTATTGAAATTGATGAACCACCATTGGCCGATGATTTAAAATTGCTTTAAAGGGTATTTAAAATCAAGAAGAACATCATATGATTGGTCAATGATTATTTCAGTTGAAAGATTATCACATCATTGGTCAAGCTGTCATTCATTCATTCATTTACTCTGTACTAATTGCCGCACCACTGTGTTGGGCCGCTAGCATTTCCCTGCCGCTCCCTTGCCGAGCCAGCTTCTCATTAGCTTGATATTCCCCGCATTGTACTAGGGTGAATTCCAATCGAATGATCTTCTGAGTACTCGTACGTACCACTAGAATGGCATGTTGTGAGTGAAAGAGTGAAAGCTCCCCGAAGAAAGAAAGAGAAAGTAAAAAGAAAGAAGTAAGAGAACTTTCAATGGAAGATGGCAAGTACTGTATAACAAAGATATTTGGTACATATGTAGCTGAGTCAATTAGATGTACTGTAATTCTGTTAAATCATATTCAATTCAAGTACTAAGATAGATAGATACTACGTAGTTTTAGTGACTCGTAGTGTCAGTATAGTATTAGACAGATGATTAAGGTATTGCTCAATATAAATAAATATAAACAAACTATACGAAGATTCCATGATTATGACGCACAGCATTATGAACTTGTATATGAAATGGCGAGATCATCATGTATAAATGGTGTCAACATGCCAATGATGCCATACATAAATTGTCACTTAAATGGGGATCTTGTATCAGAATCCAACTAATGAAAGAGGCTCAGACTTCTAGAGGGGACTAGAATCTCTAAAAGTAGGTCGCGTGATACTTCAATAGAAATGAGAAAGGGATGATCTAACCGAATATTGCATTTGTGAACCTTTAACCTCTCTTGGTCCACTCACTCACTCACATCTCAACCTCTTAAAGAATCATCAACTCATCTTCTTTCTATTCACATCACATCAATCACTTTTCATCGAGTAACCTTCTTTAACCCTCGAATACCATCGATCTATCTTGCCTTGTACCTTTTCATATACTTACGGCCTTCAATCATTCAACAGTAAGTTTGTCCTGATACCGCTTTGTTGATACCCCGCCTTAATTCGTAACACTATCACACTTGTCCCTCCAACCAAACTATCGACTTTCTTGATGAACCTTTCTCTTTATTTGATCAACTTATTGTACTCATACGCATCTATGCTAATATGTCAATGTCTTACAGTGGGTAAATCACACAAGTACAATGATCGCGACCATGCTGGCCTCGCCGATGGTACCGCTCTTCCACAGGAGCATTTGCCTCGTTATTTCGCAAAGTCTGGTCATATTGATGCCGATCCAAAGAAAGCCAAGAAGAATGGTGCTGGAAAGGGCGGATGGTATGGTGCTTCTTTTAATTCTCACCTCATCGTCTTACGCAATTTCTCTTCAATAACTTCCTTGACTAATGTATAAAAAACAGGGGTGTAAATGGTGAAGAAGTCCAAGATGAAGGATTCAACATGGCCAATGCTCGTCGTCGTTCCAACAGCAGCTCTTATACTGCCGGACTCAAAGACTTCAAGACCAAGTTCGAACAAATCGAAACCGAGCCAGTTTTTGAGGAGGATATCCACGGTGCCTTGATGGAAGAACTCCCAGCGACTACCCGTTCCAACACAAATAGTTCAGAGACCAGCAGTGTTGACGAGGATGTCAAGACCAAGTAACATTTGGATCTTGATGGGGCTGGATATGGCGTAAATTTCTTATATGAATGTCATCTGTATGAGGACTTGATGATGTTTTTCTGTCGGCGGATCGATACAATTGCAATCTTCTCTCTTTACGGACAGAGTACAGAGTTATGGGGAGTATGAACGAAATGAAATGAAACTTTGAGCTGGCACCGGTTTATAAGTCCAGATGTATTATCAGAGCTGCTATTTAGCTATTACCAAAGGCATAGAAGGATTGCCCCGTAAATCTTTTGTTCTTGATATGTGTGATGATTATTTATGTTGATGTTAAGGTTAATCCAATTAACCAAGCCAAGAATGTACGCATTGATTCCTTCTCAAGATGATAGTAGGTTGTCATAATCCAAGATAGCGTAACTACACCTCAGGTCCCACGATAGTAGCATGCGTGCGTCATGCGCGGGGTTAGAATTAGTCCTTTCCGATATCATTTTCGTACGGAGTGGTCATGCCGATAAGACAACCAACGGCACGGAACATCCAATGAATACTCACCCACCTCTTACTTTCACCATGCACCCGTCCAAGGCTGAATGAGTGTGAGTGTGGACTCTACGCAAGTCGTATCTTCTCATCTTCATATATACAATTCGTTTCAATCCATAGGGTAAAGGTAAAGGCAAGATAGCAAAGATGCCCTACAAACTCACCAACAGAAACGTTCTCGTAACAGGTGGAACCCGGTGAGTGAACCCCGCATTTCCCCACTATCATTTCATCAACGCTTGATCTATTATCTTTATAGCGTCCTGAAGTTCACAATACGTCGTATGATACCGATAATAATGTATACTAACTTGTGGCTGGAAAAGGGGGTTAGGCGAAGTTATTTGTCTCAAATTTGCGGCGGAGGGTTGTAACGTTGCTATTAACTATGTTTCCAGCGGGGAGAAGGCGCGGGAGATGAAGGAGAGGATGGAGAGGGAGTGGGGGGTCAGGGTTGTTTGTTTGATGGGGGTAGGTTGATTTCTTTTGAATATCGGAGAGGGAAGCGGGATAAGAGGAAATGGCCTTAGGTAAAGTGACAAAGGAGAGGATGGTAGTGGAAGACATGAAACGAGAATTCTTGACGAACAAGGCTAATGAACAAATTGAGGATAGGATATGAGTCAAGAATCCGATTGCATCTCTGTTGTGAAGGAAACAATTAAGGAGTTTGAAGGGCTAGACATTATCATATCAAATGCTGTAAGTACAGAATCTTCTTCTCTCATCTTGACTCGTTTAAACAAGTGATTCTAATCAAATAAGGGCTATACACGCTTCTCAACCTTCTCCAATCTCTCAGCTCCCACCCCGGATGATTGGCAAAAATGCTATGCTACGAATGTAGTGGCACAGTCAATCTTGTTGAAAGAGGCGTTGTCTACCTTTCAGGCGAACGATGAGGGAGGAGTATTCATCATGACGAGCAGTATTGCAGGAGTCATTGCTGGGGGGAGTAAGTATTGTAGTTTGTCTTTTGCGAGGTCTCATTTGATTATTTCAGATGTAAGTTCTGAGCTTTTAGGGACCCGGGCTAATGAGTTGGAAAAGGTTGCATGCCGTATTCAGTAACGAAAGCCGCACAATTACATTTGATGAAATGCTTGGCTGCTACCCAGGGGCCAAAAGTACGAGTCAATGCTGTGTTGCCAGGCTTGATACTTACGGAATGGGTATGCTATAATCTTTTGCTACATTTGTCCTAATCGAGGGAGGTAATTTTGTGGATAAATCTGGCCCACAAGCAATGTTCTTGGGGGAGATAAAATGAAGGAGCTACAAGTGTCAACTTTGCTTGAAACCAGCTGCAATCGGTCTCGCACTAAACCACATAGGGGAGGAGATACTCGGAGGAAGATCAGGAGGCATTGAAGGATAAAGCATATTTGAAACGAATGGTAATAGTTTTTCTATTTCAATCTTACTCTCCTTTCTTTTCTTTACTGCTACGTTTTGTATGATGAAGGATTGGTCAAGGAAAGTGTTTACTAAAATACAAAAACCAGACGGATATCGAAGATTGTGCTCAGGCATTTGTGGATATCGCCAAGAACAGTAGTATGACAGGACAGAAGATACAAGTTGGTAGGTATCTTTGTTTCATTCTTTCTGGCACGTATGAGAAAGACTGAAGACAGGTAAAGTGGACGCTAACGATTGATAGATTCTGGACTTGCACAGAATGTGTAAGCCTCTTATTGTCTCATGAGAGCGTGGGAATTAAGACAGGTTGTGGAGAAACGCAACGAAGTTTTGCAACGAATCTAGAATTCTAGCACAGGTTAAGCTTTGATGTAATAAATTCTGAATATTAAATTCTATTCTATATACAAGATCAATACTTATGGGACTTTGGTAGAAAACCAACCTCATGCAAATACTCAACATTTTTACAAATGGCAGCTTCAACCCTTGAAGGAGTAGAGAGTTTTACATCCTGGGGTATTTCATCTATAGGCATACCCAATTTTCCCTGTTCTTTCTCGAGATTGTGGATTAGAGGCCATAGAGGATGACTCTCATGCTTGGAGTCAATTTCGGCATAGATAGCATCCAGCCATTTAGCCTGCTTCAGTGGTTTGATTGAGTAGCCGAATCTTCTTTCAAGGATGGACCAAAATTCACGAACGGGGAGACCCTCACTCATTCCAACATACGAATCGGAACTAGCGTTCTGTTTTGTATCACAGCAATCTAACACAATTTTGGCCACGTTACCGACATCAGAAATGAAAAGCCAGGAATCAGCATCTGCCTCATTGAAACTTCCGATTTCTATGCAACTCGCCACAAGTCTCCAGATAAAGTCACTGGTATTAGCAATACCCAGCTTGGGAGTGCCAATGGTGTAGCTAGGCTTTACGACGAAGACCCGACTACGATTTTGAATGCTAGTCTGTGAGTACTCTTGCACGAGACGCTGTGAGATGAATTTTGTTTTCGCGTATTCAGTGGGGAGGATTTTATTAACGTGATCGTCGTCCATGTAAAGATATTTTTCTGCTAATGATGGTCCATTATATCCTCCTGATATGAACACAAACTTCAAGATGGATGGTGATTCGTTCATAATGTTCAAGAGGATCCAAGTTGAGTCGATATTTGCCGCCTTTAAAGTCGCAAAGTCGCAGTTCCAATGCACTTTGGCACCACAGTGAACAATGCCATGTACTTGTCGAGAATGATCCAACTTTCCGCTTAGGCAGTCCCATTGGTCCGAGTTTAAACCCAGGCGACGTTTCCCGAGATCTCCAGGCCATACTTCTATTTTTTCAAGGTACGAATCCGACCACCATTCTGCTTGCATTGCTGTCTTCCTAATTCGTTGCAGGCCATCCTTTAAGCTTTTCGCACGAACATGTACCATTACCTTCTTAATATCCTTGCGAATGCAGAGCTGGTGCAATATTTCGGATCCGAGGAATCCTGTTCCCCCAGTCAAGAAAATGTTTTGTACAGATGGATCTCTTCCCCACCGATTTGCATCCATCTGCAGTTTATACATCTGGAACTCTGTTTTCAAATCGACAGACTTTTCAATACTTTGACTAGATCCCGCGCTTTTGAGGTCCTCTATATATTGCTTGATGCTGCGAATTGTTGCCTCCGGATGCAGCAATACGCCGACGTGAAGCTTGACGGCGAATTCTTGCTTTATAAACATTAACAAACTAATGATTTGAATGGAATCTAGACCGATTGTTGCCAGAGTGATATCCTGGTCGATCTGTTTCGATTTGGTTTGGCTGTCGTGGTAAACTAGCGAGGCGAGTTTGCTGGATATCTTGAAACCAATTATGTTCTCTTTGAATGAGGAAGTGCCGTTATGGCCGTTGGTATGACCATGGGTGGTTCCGTTGGTAGTGCCATTAACTGCTCCATTGGCGGCCCCATTGGCATGACCGTTGGAAAGACTATTGGTAAGGACTGAGTTTGCAGAATTACGACTCAGTTGTGAAAGCCAATGCTCTACTGACTTCCGATCGATCTTTCCTGAAACAGAAAGCGGTATTCTTTCTACAGCAAACCAATGATTTGGCACCATGTAATTTGGCAACTTGTTCCTCAAGAATTGGTCAAGGTCGGCAATATTGAAACCCGCCGCAGACAATCGGTGATTACCAACCAAGGAGAGGGCATTCGCAGCCGTAGTCGGCTCCAAACTCGCATCAATTTGAACGATTGCCACAAGAGATTTCGCGAAAGATCCAACCTTGGGACTTGTAGCCATGGCTAGAGCAACACCAGGATATGCTGAAATGTTGTATTCAACCTCTGAAAGTTCAACTCGTTGTCCTCGAATTTTCACTTGGAAATCTTTTCTCCCAACCCAGTCTAGAGATCCGTCGGAAGTATACCGTACAAGATCGCCTGTCTTATAGAAGCGTCGGGCTCTCGTCCCTAGAAGCTCTGATGGCCACTTTGGGTCTTTGATAAATGCGGCTTTCGTTTTGTCCATGTCACCGATATAACCGCGAGCCAAAGTTGGTCCCTCAACAAGCAATTCTCCTACCGCACCGATTGGAACTATGCGATTGTGGTCCTTTGGATCTACCAGCCAATAAAGTGCCTGCCCGAACGGTTTTCCAAGATTTGAGCCTCTGTTGTTTGAACGCAGTTGTATGAATGCTGTGGGAGAGGCTTCTGCACAACCATAACAATTATACAGAGCCACATCATTGGACCATCTGCTTATGTTCTCCTGTGTCACTGCCTCACCACCAAGTGCCATAATTTCAAGACACGGCACATCCTCAGGAGAGATCAAATTGGCCAAAGAGGGGGTAAAGAGCACCCAGTTTACCTGCATAGTATTCATGATGCCGACGATATTGTTTTGGCGGTCATCTTCAGAAGGACTACATACACATCCTCCGTACATGAGTGTAGTGAAGATATCCATCATACTTACGTCGAAGGTATATGCAGCATATTGGAACACACGAGACTTGGAGTTCCACCCAAAGGCTTTACCATGAAGAAGCGAAGCTGTACACACAGCACCATGTTCCTGAACAATTCCTTTAGGCTCGCCCGTGCTTCCGGAAGTAAACAGAACGAAAGCTGTGCTGTATGTTTTGACTTTGATTGGTAAGCGATCTTTAAGAGATACATGTAGCGTTGCCAGTAGAGCTTCTGAGACGCTCAAGCTTTGTATTGCAATCCCGCTGAACTTATGCGCGGTTTGCGGTGATGAAATGACCATCTTTGCGTTTGCTTTCTTCATAATAGCTTCATGTCGCTCTCTAGGCTGTGATGGATCTAATGGAACGAATGCTCCACCGACCCTCAAAATTGCAAGCATGGTCAATATTGCATACACAGACTTTTCGAAACAAATTGGCACCAGCACCTCTGGCCCAACACCATGATCTATCAAGTGACATGCCAAGATGGACGTTGCTTTCTCCAACTCATCATAAGTCAATTGTCCGTCCCAAGAACATATTGCAGGGGCGTTTGGCGTCGATATTACGTGCCGCAGCACAAGATCATGCACGCATGCATCTACTCTCTCGGGAAATTGAGCTTCCCATCCTCGCAATTGTTCCAAGTCTCGTTTCGTAAGAAGATCGATAGTTTCTAGTGGTTGAAATGGATCGCTCAGCATACATTGAATAGCTTTCGCACAGGTATGGGCAACATTTGTTGCTGCAATGGTGGATAATCTTGCTGGGAGATGCTGTAAATATACATGCCCAGTGGCAGGACTACCTTCGAGCTTTATATCGAGCAGTATCTCGATCTACATCCCATGTTAGCTTTGAAACCGACCGTATATCTCGTATCTTTTTACACTTACATGACTGTCTGGCGATATCTTCTCGTTGCTATTCTTTTGAATGGAGTTGAATTTCGCCGAAACCTTCTCTTCTTCGAGCCGCAAAGCAGTATTGTACAGGATTGTACTGGCATTTTTGTTACCATCAGAAAGAGGTGTTAAATGAGGAGTTCTCTTTTCAAAGGAAGCTGCTTGGATTGCTCGTAGAACCTCAATAATGCAACCAGCCCCCTCAAGCTCGACATAAAAGTCGCTAATGTCACCAAGACCATCTTTTGACTCCAAGTTTGCACGCGAATCTGATATCGGCGGTATAAAGTTCACAAAAGCCGCAGAACTGCTCCCAGTATAGCATTGAAGTACGAGCGCCCATGCAAGTTTGAAAAAAGTTAATGGGGGCACTTCATATTCTTTACAAAATCGATCTAAGCGAGCAATGTTTGGAATGGGAACCTCCACCGCTTGCCAATATCTCTCCGCCGACGAATCGAGGGTCAAATCGAGGATGGGAAAGAAACAAGCTTGCGGTTGCCCATTCGTTGTGTCGGACATTGCGTTAGGATCTGGTCTCACCAATATGTCACGTATTGATTTATGACTAAGACAAGGAATCGAAAGTTGGAAAGGAGTAGCACGATCTTATCCACTCCATACTATTGGATTCTCTACATATATATCAAAATTTCCGAGCACACCCATCTTCGTGGAATCATAGATGGCTTTTTGAGATACGGCTGATACATACACAGTATTCTTCCGAATCTGAAATTATATCATACAGATCACACATCTTCCTTCCGATCCATTCGACTAATGGCCATTTCCTTTCTTTGTATCCTCCTGCATTGTTACAAGCAGGGTTTCAAACAATATATATTGCTATCCGATAATAATTCTCGGTTGTCTTCAAATATTCACGCTACTCTGGACACTGAGAGATTTCAAACGAATAAATAAAATTTAATCAAACTATTCAAATCTCCAGTATCATTACACGGCTCTATGTGTTTCGCTTCTCATGTAGCTAGGGTCCTACATCAATCTGAAGCCGCGATCAGCTTGTGAAGTTCCTCGGGGCTGTATCTTTTTTTTATTTTTTTTTAAAAAAACCATGTTTGCATACACGCTAGTTAGTATAAGCGTAAATATGGAATCTCGATATTCAATCACACAGTGCGAGGGTGTAATATCCCATTATCCCGCGGCGAAATCGAACTAAATTGGTTTTTTTTTCCAGCTCACAGCATGAACGACATCCCTATCTGCATCCTCATAAATGGAATCGGTAAGTACACCCGTGCGTGCATTGAGGACTCGATATGCAATATGCGAAATCTTCTCCTTTTGATCACGCATGCAGCAGCGAGATGGGGTTTTTGATGGATGAATGAATTCCTCGTTGTGCACGGTGTTGTATGGGATATGGGATATTCGATATGTAGGGAGGGACGTGGTACGGGAGCGGGAAAGGTTACCTGATGATCTGAAACCCTTTTTGTTGGGTTCGGGAGCGGGGTTTGCATTGCTGTTGGTAGGTATTTATGGTGTAATCTCTTTACTTGTGCATATGTATGCATGCATGTATATGTATATGTATATGTATGTATAATCTATATATGCGCTCTATACCTATACACTCACAGCGCCTTCTCAGCTCCCTCCCCCCTCCCCCCCTCCGTCCTATACCTATCCCCGATGATCCTCTCCTCTCTCTCCGACTATCTCAAAACCTCCTCTTTGGCTTTACATAACGTAACATAACGTAACATAACATAACGTAATTTAACGGAATGGAACGGAATACCTCGCGTCCGCTGTACCAGGCAGGATTTTATAGCAAGCACTATGTACGGTATATAGGACGAACAGTATAGAATATTCACGCCGACTCGGTTGGCTAAGAATAGATGGATAGATGGATAGATAGATAGATAAGTGGAGATATGTCATGTCATGTCACATCCACGGTGATCCGGCTATGAAAGATAGATAGATAGATAGACGAGTCCGCTTATCTATCGCACTTGGTGTATGCAGGGTTTGTGTTCGGGGGCTTGTGGATGTGTGGATGTGTGGTTGCTGGGATGGGGAGGTTTACGGGGGTTGAGTATGTACTTGGTGTATTGCTCTCTCGCTTATTTGATATAAGGTGGTGGGGTGGGGGGATGGAGATGGATGTTGTGTTGTGTTGTATTGTGGTTTATGCAGGGGAATTGTGTATATGATTGAGTTTTTTGGGTTGATTGTGAGTGGAATTATTGTAGTAAACCTCACTCTTTATTTGTTGATGAATATATTGTTTGTTTATCTATTTTATACTCGAGATCTATTAATATCATATTGAGTTTTCATAAATTTAATATAATATTGAAAATTAGACTTGAAATACAGTCCTTCAATGAGATATAATACTTGAGCGGTGCTTTATTTTTGAAAAAATTAAAAGTACTAGACTTGAAGCATTTGATTATAAAGGTTACGCCACTTTCCTTTTCGCGATGCTGTCATATATTATAGATCGCTGCCGGGACATGTTCAAGTCGAACAAGGCGCGAGAGACAAGCAAAGGGCTCCGCTACAGGAGTTGTAACATTGCAGGGAATCGAAATCGAGGCTTTTCGGCAACGCGGGGAAATATCGTAAATCGAGTAACCAGCCACCTTGTGTACTACATACCACATTCGGCATTCGGCTGCACATCCACCCTTTGTACCACATACCCGCTCAAGTTTTCGCGGATAAAAGCCATGATGTAGACTGACCAAAATGGAGCACTTGCACAGCATTTAGTATTAGAACCAATACAATAATGTAGAAAAGAGATTTCTGCAGGCGCATCTCACCACTGTCTGCAGTTATGGCATCATTCTCGCATGCTCCTCTTGTGCATCCAGCAATTTAAGAGTAACAGAATGCTAATCTCCTGTTTTGCTTCAAGTGCTTGTACCAATTGAGTGACTGATACATGAGATGCAACCCTAAATCTAATGGGACACGAAGCACAAGAAAGGTATTTAGGAGCGAGATTCCCGAACTGACACGGGAGCGAGCACCTTGTCTTTTTTTTTGTTCTGATAATATTCTTCAGAAATGTCCGAATCACAGAAAATCCCGAATGAGACTTCTCCAAATGAGACTGGTGCATCGATAACATTAGCAATCCTAGGATGTGGTACAGATCTCCTCTCAAAAAGCCACCGGCGTGAGGTTGGATTCAAGAATTAACTTCTTTTAGGAAGCCTCGGAACTGCTCTATTGTGCGGAATACTAACGCACATTGAAGAGAGCAAGAAAGCCAACTCAGCTCGTCCGGTTTCAGACCAACCCTATGTACCGAATAAATTCATGGCTTGCGTTCGCACAGCTGCTTCTGCTGCACGGTTGGAACTCTCCCTAGCAGCTTACGACACTGAGGTTGCAATTTATCATGGCGATCAACGCGCTCCTCTTCATCAAGCCGATGTGATAGTTTTAGCTTGCCAACCCGGAGATTTACGAAGTTGTCTGGCCACCACCATTATCCGATCCCAGTTACAAGACAAAGTCCTCGTTAGCCTCCTTGCGGGTGTTACAATCCCGGATATCGAATCCGTACTCCAATCTGTCGGGGGTAGGAGTTATTATCCTGCTACGATTGCTCGGGCAATGCCAAATACTGCTTCCTTTGTCCGCGAGTCCATCACCGTCATCGAAATCCCGGAAGCAACGTCAGCCAGCCACCTACTTGCGATTGATTGGCTTTTTGAATCAATTGGTAAGGTTAAACATATTTCTGCTGCCAATTTCGATACCTGTACAGCATTGGGGGCATCGACTCCTGCATTTTTTGCGATTATCCTCGACGCATTGATTGATGGCGCTGTTACACTCGGTTTGACGAGAAAGGATGCTACGCTCATGGCAGCGCAATCCATGAAAGGGTGCGCAGCTTTGGTGCTGGCGGGAGAACATCCAGCTTCCGTGAAGGAGAATATTACCACTCCAGGTGGTTCAACGATTAGAGGTGTACTAGCGCTTGAACAGGGGAATGTGAGAGCTGTTGTTGCAGGTGCTCTAATTAAGTGTAAAGAAGCTGCGGAGGGATTAGGAGCTCAAGCAAGGAATTAGGTTTTATTTGTTGCAGTAATCATAGTGATGGCCATTGAGTTCTTTTTTTTTCTCCCTTTGATTCGATTGAAGTGGCTTTGGAGAAGTTTTGCCGTGTTGTTAATCGATCCGGAAAAAACTGAAAGGAGTGGTTTGTGAGTTTGGGGAATTATTGATATAAGGTTATGCCACGTGATTTATCTTGCCTGAGTGGCATACCGAGGCCAATAACGATCAAAAGGACAAAACCCCAAAAATAGATTTTTGCTTGAACTAAAACACATTTAGTATTTAATAGTATATTTATAATGATATCTCATTTTTCTAAACTTTTTAAATTCATTATATTTTCGAATCTTATTAAATAATGATATTTTAAGCTTTAAAACTATATTATCAATTGAGCTGATTTTAATGATATTATTTTCAAGGTTCTAGTTCTAATAATTATTGTATAATTAATTATTGAAATTGAAATAATTGAGAAAATTAAAAGGGAGAGATTGAAGAAAAAAAGAAATTTTTTTTCATCTTATCTTATCAATATATTTTATATATTGATACCTCAAATATTAGGATTTATAACTAATACAACCTCAACTAATATCTATAATTCTAAATAATTCTTTAATTTAATATACAACTCGAAAAGGATTAATAAAATAAAAATAAAAGTAATATAATTATTAATTTCAATTTCAGAAATCGAGTAATATATTTTTTAGAAATTTAAAATGGAAATTGAAATTATTAATAATTATATTAGAATCTTATCTTATAGATTTATATAGTTTTATTTTATTTATATATGAAACCTCAAATATCAGGATTTATAACTAATATAACCTCAATTAATATTTCTAATATCAAATAGATTTTTAATTTAGTATACAACTTCAAATCAATTTATAAAATAAAAAGAAAAAATAAATAATTATCAATTAAGACTCTAGGAATTGATTGATATAAGTTTCAAAGTTTTATAATTAAAATTAATATTGAATATAATAATATTATAAGTATAAAAAGCATATAGAAAAAATAAGTATAAAAGTTAAATCATAATAATTAGATTTATTAAGATTCTAATATAATAGATAAAAATTTCAATTTTCATTTTAAATTTTTAAAACTTATATTAATCGATTCCCGAAGTCTTAATTAATAGTTATATTACTTTTTATTTTATTTTATCAATTGATTTGAGATTGTATACTAGATTTAAAATTTATTAGTTTATAGTTTTAATAATATAGTAATACACGATAAGATTGTATTCTATATAATACAATCTATTTTTCCAAGATTTTTATAGGCGTACTATACAAATTATAGATTTTTTTTTGTATCAGGCAAAAATCTATTTTTGGGGTTTTGTCCTTTTGATCGTTATCGGCCTCGGTAGGCAAAACACGTCGGTGAAGTCGCTAGGTAATTTTTGTCTCCATGACCTATCTCGCCGTTTGATTGTACTGCAACTTCACACACTTGAACGGCCAATTCATCCTTCCAATGATCGCTTTCCACTCATTGGAAATATCTAGATGTTCAATTGGTCTAAATGTTTATGGTAATCCGAACATCATCCATCTAATCCAACCTGCCCTTTAAGTTGGCTCAATCATCATTCACCAATACATATCGATACCTTGCTTTTCCAGCTTCCATCTCCTTCAGAACATTGTTTATGTCACTCATCTTTCGCGTTTCAACCAATGGCTTAAGGTTTTCCCTTAGTACAAATTCCAACAGGTCTTCTGTCCCCTTGACTGAGAGTATATCATTGAAATGAATCGAGATCTTTCGTTCAACCAGTCCAAATATGTCAAACGCCGGCAGAGAATCATCTGGCAAACCAACTTGACAGAATTGTCCTCCCGTTCTGAGCAATCCCAGGTATTTGTTCAGTGGCATCTCAGCGGATGACACTGTACAAATAATCACATCAAGCGACTTTGCATACTTCTCTGCCCAATCCTTCTCGTCCTCGGTAGCTATGTAGTTGTGTGCACCCAGTTTGATGGCATCGTCGCGTTTGCTCTCCCGTCGTGAAATTGCAACAACATGCTCAAAATTCAATGCCCTTGCAAACATGACAGCAAAATGACCCAAACCCCCAACACCAATTATCCCCACTCGCTTTCCTTCTCCTTGTCGTTCCACTAGTGGCCCGAACGTGGTACTACCGGCGCAGAGTAATGGAGCTGCCACAGCGCTACTCAGCGCTTGAGGAATACGAATGGCCGCAGCGCCTGGAACTCGACAATAGTTTGCAAAGCCACCGAAGGTCTTGCTTCCATCAGGGAGATAACCTTCATATGCAGCAACCTTCCGTGGACAGTAGTTTGGCATGCCTGAGCTGCATTCCCTGCAATCTTCCTGAGCGCAAACGTAAATGATGGGGCCTATTCCCACTCGATCACCAATACTATTATCCATTAGACGGACATAATGTTACGTGATTATTGGATATACCAACGCAATATTTCTTTCAACTGCTTCCCCAACACGGGTTACTTCTCCAACAATTTCATGGCCGGCACAACAAGGGTAATTGGTAGGCCACTGCGCGAGAAAAATGTGAGACTAGATCAAACAAGGTATAGAGTTCCTTACCCATCCACT
Organism: Sclerotinia spermophila; assembly: GCA_038090695.1. Classification (NCBI taxonomy): domain Eukaryota; kingdom Fungi; phylum Ascomycota; class Leotiomycetes; order Helotiales; family Sclerotiniaceae; genus Sclerotinia; species Sclerotinia spermophila. The sequence continues at coordinate 3,064 of JBBMOJ010000507.1, read as the reverse complement.
TCGCAAAGTATGCAAATCACTTGCGCAGAGACCGCAGTGAGTAATCTTGACATCTATGTCCGTCTCCTCCCACTTCTTAGGCTCGAAAGGAGCTAACTTCAACCCATCGCTTAAAGCGTTCTTGTCAAGCCCCATCCATCCTTTGAAAGTAAAATCAGAGTTGATCGTTGGGTTCCCCATGATGGTGATCTTTGGCTTTTTGTTCAGGTGGTATTCGCGCTCGATACTCGACAATCGTGGAAATGTGATTGTGTATATACCTGGCAAGAAATATTGATACTGTATCAATATTCTAAATGGGATATCGAATATGTCGGCGTTCCCATATTAGTCACTTGTGCCAAGCGGCTCATTTACGCCACTCAATTGGTTGCACAAAGCTAGTATGGTAGCACATCGGCCCTTTCTGTTGTACTGGCTGTGTTTATTTTGTTCTGTGAGTTGCATCGTATACGAGTCCCAGAAAACTTTGCTTGCATTCAACCAAGCGAAGCCGCCCATCGCTCATCAAGCCAAGCCATAAATTTATCGGCGACCACACGTTGGGATCAGAAGGTTGTACCAGAATATCGCTTAGTTACTATAAGTGTCTCAGTATGATATACTTCGTTAGATCATCAACCCGAACGAGTGGGTAAGCTGAAAAATGCAACGGAGGAGAGGATCAGTGAATAGTGCCTCGGCGTGAGTCTAAGGACAGGATGATTGGTTTAGCAATAAATATGATCTGTTTGGGAATAGAGAAGATGATGTAAGTTTTAGGCATACGTGTCTACTTCTACTTGTGAAAAAATTGATGCCCACTTCGTCCTTGAAAACTTGTCCGTGTCGTCGTTCATACTGAATCAATTTATCAAACAACCGGAAAATTTTGAAGATGACAGCCGATATCGAGAGTGCAAGCTCAAAGCCTCAGAAGGTTCCATGGCTCCTTGAATATCGATCCTCTGACTGGTTTATTCTTACCACTGTGTGCTGTGCCATATTCACAGTAAGCTTGTCGAATGATCTTCTATACTGTCGTTCATATCTAACGTGGCTTAGGATGCTTTCCTCTATGGTGTTGTAAGCACCCGTTTTCTTTTATACCGTCATATATCTAATGCTGCAAGATGAGTGGCCAAATTTTATACTGAGTTTGACTGACAATAAACAGGTAGTCCCCGTTCTTCCATTTAGTCTACAAGAACGATCGGGTGTACCGGAAGATGAAGGTATGTGAGGAAGAGTTGAGACTTGACCATTCGCTGATTGGAAATAGTGCAATGGTGGACATCTTTTATATTTGCAATCTTCGGTGCTGCTATTGTGGTTGGATCTCCAATCTGTGGATGGCTCGCGGATCATACTGCCGATAGATCTATCACTTACTTTGCTGGCTTGTTCATCCTCGCGGCTGCGACTCTACTATTTGGATTTGCAAAAAATGCATGGCTTCTTGTCTTTAGTAGAATGTTTCAAGGGTTCTCGGCTGCTATCGTATACACTGTTGGGCTCGCACTTTTAGTCGATACTGTTGGAAGTGAAAATATTGGACAGTGGATGGGCACAGCTTTATCATGTTCTAGTGTTGGCCTCATAATCAGCCCTCTACTCGGAGGTATTGTTTATGACAAGGCCGGCTATATGGCTGTGTTTGGTATGGCTGCTGGGCTCATCGTTGTTGATATCATACTGCGTATCTTCATGATCGAGAAACGGACAGCCGAAAAGTATCTTGGCAAGAGTCCCAAAGTGACAACAGTTGAAGGCAACGGATTCTTCCACACATCTACAGGCGAACCTGAGGTTCAAAGTAATACTTCGGAGAGCATTGATAGTTGGGAACAGTCTTCCAATACTGCGGATTCTACGCCTCCAGGATTTGGGATACCTAACTATGACGAATCTAGCGCCTTACTTCCAAATAAAAAACAAAACGGCAAACACGACTCTAAGGGCTGGAGTCTTCCACCGGTCATTACCTTGCTCGGTTCGCCACGAGTTGTTGCCGCTATATATGGTATATTTGTTAATGTTTCAATTCTTGCTACCTTTGACAGCGTTCTCGCCTTGTTCGTCAAAGAAACCTTTCATTGGAATTCTCTTGCCGCTGGTCTCATATTTCTGTGCCTAGCCATCCCTGGACTTGGAGGTCCACTCGTTGGTGCATTATCCGACCGTTTAGGTCCCCGTTGGATCGCTGTTTCTGGGTGTACTCTCACAGCAGTGCCATTGATACTTCTGCGACTCGTCGATAATGATACAGATGAGCAGAAAATCTTATTGTGCGCCCTCTTGTTTATATGCGGTATGAATCATCTAATTCCCATTTTCCCACAGCATTCTGTTTCTAACTACTAAATTTTCGTCTCTAGGGTGTACTCTTATTCTTATTGTAGCACCCGTTGCCGCTGATCTTTCTCTAGTCGTTGGAGAAATCGAGATCGAGAACCCAGGCAAATTTGGTTCTGGTGGGGCTTATGCTCAGGCATACGCTCTCTTCAATTGTTCCATGGCTGCCGCTACCATATTTGGTCCAGTATTTGCCGGTGCGTTGATTACACAATATGGCTGGAAGACTATGACTTTAGCTATGGGTATTTTCTCTCTAACTGGGGCCATTCCATGTGTAAGTGCATTTCTTCTCATATATTCTAGACAATCACACTAATGATATAACAGCTATTTTACACTGGAGGTTATCTATTCCGAGATGAGTAGAAAATTGAAACTGTGAGCCCGGCATAGGCTAAAGATAAAAGCTACTCTCTTTGGTAGATATTTGGCAGTATCGATGTGTTCGATGACTTGATTATTACATGGAATTTTCCTAATCTTTCTTTCCAAACCAGTTTATCTGCATACGCATCTCTCAGTCGCTTGTTTTTGTTGTTCTTTGCATTGATGTATTTAAGATTTCTTTGAATGTCTAGCGTAGCTTTGTGCAAGAAACACCAAAAGTATCAAATTCTAATTTTGCTGTCTAATCAAAAATTCATCTGTTGTGCAAACAATGCTGTGCTTCACTCTTGGAGGTTAAAAACTGTATTATATATATATATATAATATATATATAATATAA
>JBBMOJ010000506.1:2200-27747 GCA_038090695.1 Sclerotinia spermophila | reverse complement strand
ACCTCGAGAGATCTCTAGACACTTCCACATGACCCTAGAGGCAGCTCCCGTAACAATAGGCCATATCACTATATAGGCTACTTTCACCTCAATTCACACATTCAAATCTATATTATTCAATAACTATTAATTTAATTGATTGAAACTTTTAAAAATCTAATAATTCAAAATCTACTATATTATTTTGACAAATTCTTATATTATGCCCTATTAATTCAAACTTACTATAATATCAATTAGAATTCCCTTCCCTATTAGAATTTCCCTTATTTTGATGTTTATTGTATTGAGCCTAAATATCAACCTCTTTTTGAAATAATATATCTATTATATTTTGCTCAATGAGTATTTTTCCGTATTATAATTGAATCTTTTTTGTATATCGATATCGATTTAATACTTCATTTGCTTTTCGAAGTATATAGTTTTCTATATTTAAAAGTGTATTCTCATATATTAGTTTTTCTATATCCTTAATTAAAACTAATATAGTCTTAAATATAAGTATAGGGAAGTTTGATTAATAATAAGTTATCCGAAATTTAATTAATATTGATTGAGAAGAAGCTTTTATAGGGTTATAAAGAATTCGAAAGATTTATAAATCTAAATCGAAAAGGGGAGGAGTAAGTATATAAAAACGAATATTGAGTTTAGAAAGTACAGTTTTAGAATCAAATAGAATTAATCCTATTCTTCGAAATCCAGATTTTATATTCTGATTTTTAATTAATCTTTTATATACAGCTTTGAAAGTTATAAAGAATTTGATTTTCAATATATAATTGATATAAGCTTTTATAAAACCTTTAATTTGGATATTATATTCTTATTTTAAAATACTAAAATAACTTATATTAAGAGGTTGGATTAAATAACTTGAATATAATAGTAAATTTATATATATAATATTATTCTCCTTACAATAGTTCTAGAATAGTATTGATTCATAGCTTTCATACCCATCCAGTATTAATATTCTATATCGGCCTTAAATTCGATTTTTTGTATATTTATCAAAGTGTTTCAATTATTCTAAACCTATTTCATTATTCATCTATCTATTACTTATAGATTTAATAGCCTAATCTATAGAAAGACTAATCTCTATATATCAATTTGAAAAGTGCATTTGCCTTTACACCATCAAAAATGGAGGTATAATATCCCCAATAGCATTTCTATATATAATCGCTATTGCCCATTCTCGATTACCTAACTATATAGCTTTAGTTCTATCAAATCTCTCAAAACTAATAACAACCATACTAGCATTTATAATCCCTATCATGAAACCGATTTCATTGAAATTCTATAAATTGTAATCGAGAATACCAAATTTGGTTTACATATTCGAAATAAATCAGAACCAATCCCCAATAAGCTTAAAATCCTTGCAAAAAGCTTTTTGAAAATCATAAATACAATTTAAATATATCTTTAGCTTTATATACCGTTTTGTAAATGGATATACCTATTGCTTGTTAACCTTTTTTATATATTGCGATTCAAAAATATAATTAATTATATCTTTTATTACTTTATATTTGAATACAAAACCTTTCGAATCTAAATCAATTATATATCGAATAATAATATCCTTTTCTAATTCTGAAAGATTATAGAATTTATATTGATATTCAATATAAAGAGTAAATCCATTTATTCTATATTGAATCATAATACACAATATATTATATATTCTAACAGCTTTTCGAATACTTAATTTTTTGTCTTTTCATATAGCCTCAATAGCTAAAACAAATCGTACTTCTTTATTTATAGTTTCCATAATAAATGGTTAATATATCGTATATTGAATTGAGTATATATGAATTGAGGTGAAAGTGGCCTACATAGTGATATAGCCCACATGTATATGAACCACGTTAGCTATTTCTATATCTATATCTTCATTATTTATATTATTAGGGGATTCTTTTTTATATTTTATTAAGAATTATTTGAAGTCTTTATTGAATTATTTTTTGCTTTTATCGAATTTCTCCCTATATTTGCATCAAAATTTATTTTTTTCTTTTTTACTATATTTTATTAATTAATAATTGCTTTCTTTATATATATAGTATTTCTTTAATTATTTTGATTTAATAATCTTTATCCTCCTCGATTATAGTTTCCTTAAGAATTGCTATTATTTCTATTATTACTACTACTATAATAATTACTACAATCAATATAATATATCTATATTTTGTTCGGATAGAATAAATCCTAAGTTATAATTACCGAATAAAGCTTTTCGAAAAGATTTGATATATCCTTCAATAGTTTATAATAAGCTATTATATATACTAATACTAAGAAATAATTCGGTCATATGGACACTGATATTACTCGAGTACTTATAGTCAATAGAATCCGCTCTGAGTTCCATACAAGATGTCACTTATCAGAGGCGTTTTAGTAGCGATCCGCTAGTATTAAAACCTTCTCAATCTATAAACTATAGGAATCGAATTATAATACAAAAGAGCCTATATAATTAGGACTCTCTAGAAATATATTATATAAACTATTAGTAATAAAAACCGGCTATAACAATTTCGCAATCTATTACAAAAGATTCAACCATTTAATAAATAAACAGAAATGCTTTTATAGTACTCTAAAGGTATTACTTTATTTCTTTGAATATACAATCAATGACTAAATGAGAACTAACTAGTTTTAGGTGCTTTTATACCTTTAATTTGCTAATAATATAATAATATATATTAAAGGGCTTATTAAAAGCTCAAGCCTATTTGTTTAATTTTTCAATAGATTGGGATTCTATTCCTAGATTTGTTTTAGCTTTGAATGAATAAATGCTAATATACTCTTTGAATCGCTAGGAGATTGTTTCCTATCTATTATAACCTTTATCTTCCAATCTATATATCCTTCCAACCCTTTAGGGTTTTTTATATATTTGCTAATCCCCAAACACTAACAATATAACCGATCTTTAGTTGCCCATTTATATTCTATTATTTTTTCCTTTTTCAAAAAGAAACTATTTTCATTTCCCTATATATATTAGGGGATTAGATCTACCCAAAAATACTAATATATAGGCGATCCCTTTCGAAACAAAGCCGGACTTTATTTATAAAAGGGCGAACAGCCCCTAGCCTTGAAGATAAATTGCTATATTTGGTTGGAGTTCTTATTTTATAAATTAGTTCATTTTCATAGTATATTTGAATACCCCTAGGGAGGTCCACCACAGATGTTAAGCAATATAAATAAATAAATAAATAAATAAATAAATAAATAAAATACTAAGAAATAGGTATTTATAATCTTATAATATAGAAGTTCTTATATATATATAATAGATAATAAGTCTTTATAAATTTATTAGAGTTTTATTGTTATTGTTTATAAATATTGTTTTTTGGTTTTGCTATTATTCTCTATATTATTAATAACCTTTTGTAATATAATTGATTCCTATTTGTATAATAGTCTATATTTATATATTTCTCTTTCAAATATCGATCTTATTATATTGTATATCTTTTTGATTGTATTTGGAATATTATTAAGATTCGAATAATAAAAATCGAGAGTATTATCGATAAGTATAGTTGAGAAAGCTTATAGTAGATATTCAATAGGAATATCGATTTGTTGATAATTATTAAGAAATATCAAGAATTTGTAATCGAAATTATTATCTTACCCACTATATTTATTAGCTTTATTGTAAAGTTTAATAAGATTACCAAGTATTTATCTAATATTGACTATTTGAGATTGTCTATTCAGAGATTTATATTAATATTATAGTATTTGTTAATATATATTGATATATTCATTATACTAATTATTCTTATAATAATTTCGTATTAATTCTATATAGGATTGTTTTAGGATAGGTTTTCTATATACTTTTTTAAAGGGTTGTATCGGAGGTTGTCTTTGTAGAGGAGATAACAAGTTTGTTTATATATATAAATTGAAATCTTGTTTTGTAAAAAATGGTTTTGAAAATGATAATATTAATAATTATATTAGTAAATCTTTATATTAGTGAATATATCCATTATATAAATATTTGCTTTTTTTATCAATTTGTTTATAGATTGACTTTTATTATTTTAGTAGTATTTCATTTCTTTAGTTAATAGGGTTAAGAATTGCTGAACATTTTAAAAGCTGTTTTGGAAAGTGGAGATTGTTCATTATAATAATCCTTTTTAATATAATTTGATATGCTTTGTATTCTCTATTAGATTCCATTTATTATATATCTAATCCATCTTATAGATTTTTTTTTATTTTTTTCTCCTTTTGATTCGGGATTTATTATTCCGAATATTATATAAATACTAAGGATTTCCAATATATTTTTATATTCTAACTGGATTCGGTTTAGTATAGATATCGATCGAAATACAAAGTTTTTCTCTTTTAATACATCTTCGATTTTATCTATAATCCATTTTCTATATAGATTAGTCGCTATTTCAATTAATACTTTATATACTAACTAAACCATTCTCATTATATTCTTTTTAATATATAAACTATATAAATATAATTTGTATCTTAATTTATAAAATAGATTTATTCTAATAACTTGGAAATATTCTTCAATAAATTATGAAAAACTGAATATGTAATTCATTTATAATTCAAAATCGAAATACTCTTATTATTAGTATTCTATTAATTTGTATTTAATAAAGTTCCTAATATTTAGATAAAAAATACTTTGAATAAAATCTAAATTGTTTTTCTATTATACTCCTATTGATTTGTATACTACTATATCAATATTTGATATATTCGATTTATAATTCAATTGATTATCAATATTATCACTAGCAATTCTTAGATATATTATCTGATTTGTTATATTATCGAATAGTAGATAGTATATATATTTTTTGTAAAAGATTGGAAATTATATTTGCTAAGCTCGAGCTAAATACTATTAGTATTTATTTTCTATATATAATATAATGAAGAAATAAATTATAATTGGTTTTGTTATAAAGATTGTTATTATAATTACTATAATCTCTATTCATATAAAGGCAACTATCAATATTATAATGAATTTGATAAAAGAATTTATGCCTTTTCAAAGGTATACTAATCTTATTCTCTATATACAATATAATAAAAAAATAGAATGCTAGGCTTTTGATTTGTAATATCACTAATCAGTGTTGGTATCACTATTAGAGAATAGTGAAGCCAATATAGTACTATACTTTAGTTGTATATTATTGTATTATTTAAGGATCTAAACTAAAAAGCTACAAATCTGTTTAATATAGTTGCTAGGGCTATGCCGAGATACTAGTGTGATTATATAATCCATATCCCAACAATATCAATAAAATAATAAAGTCTCTATAAACAACCAATAAAGAATTAATAATATTATAGTATCTAATTATATATAGAAGCTTAAACTTTTCTGGAATAAAAAATATCTTATTCCTTTCACCCTACTAAATAATCTACTATATTTTTCTCTAAAGGATCTTAATATTCATTAATAAATCCCTGAATATATAATATATTATTATATTATTAATATAACTAAAACAATACTTTGTATCTTAATTAAAAAGCTCAGTAAAATATGAAGTATATAAAATCAAGGAAAAGGAGAAGCCCTATAATATCTCATATACTATTGAAAACTTATTTATTATAGTACCCTCAAACCTAATTTACACTTTTCGATTTATTAAAAAGGAATCGATCAACTAAAGAAGTAAACATTTGACTTGAATAATAAGGGGCATCAGTCTCAATACATTTAAATATTTGACTTGCTTTGCTTTTAGCAGCAATTTCCTTTATCGCCCCAACCTTAAATCCACAAGACTATATCACTTCTTTCCCACGTCAACATCAATGTCAACGTCCACGTTCTCTTGTGATTCCACAAATCTCACGATCTCCGTTCAAAAATTCATCCATATAATCCTTATTGATTATTACTATCCGATACCGATAGCAACTCCTGCTCACCTCAACACCTTTTTTTACAAACTCTCTTTTGGTTAAATTTACTATGAAAATGAGTTCCCTTTACCACATACTATTCGATACAAATCAACACCTTCTCTTCTTCTTCTTCTTCTTCTAACCTTATCTCGACCACTGATTGAAGACTCGACAATCTGCTAGATATATATCATTACCTTTGGTCGACTTCTTCTCGGTCATCTCGTGCTACTGGGTATCGTCTGCGCACACTACATTGATCATTGATCATCGTGAGATAACAGTATCGAATAGTAAACTTGCTTTCCTTCCGCTTTCCATCTTCAATTGCTAATCTTACTCTTTTACAGCTTCCCGCTCATTCCTCTATGCAAAATCTTCCCGGCTGATCACACTCGAGTACAAAAACATCAAAACGGCGGTTATCATACAAGTTATAAAAGAGCTGCATTGAAGGAGATATTGGATATTTGTCACGAATAATGCGGAACATAGCGATATTGCTATCGATATTGTTATTTCCAAATCCCTCACAGTTATTCCCTCCTCCATCCGGAACATCGACAAGGCCAAAGTCTACATTGCCTGTGGCAGCTTATCAAACATGGTACCAACACCTTCCTCCGTAGCACAGATTTCGAGCATGAGCATTACTAGCAAGTGTGTATCGTAAATAAAGGGCTCAATAAATGAAGGAAATGCAGACCTGTTAGCAATCTTCATAATATCAATGTCGTGTTTTTCAGTCATCGCGTTCGACGGCCATGGAAATTTGCAAAGATAAATAAGCCGGATGAAGGTATCGCCAGAAAGTACTATCACCTTAGCCTCTTTGTTTACAACGCTGCAGATTGGAATCTTCTTATTTTATAATTGAAAGAGCTTCAAAACTTCGAGATCGTATTACAACCTTCTATCAAGGATCGGACCACGAAGATTAATTGTATGGTATACTAGTATAGCAGAAATGCGATACTAGAAGAGTTGGTATGGTTTCTTGCTAATAATGTTCTTATTGATGGAAGTGATGGGAACTTCTTGAGCTATTTTATATATATATATATATATACAAAGGCGGTAGAGGGAGAAGTCTTTTGAAGCAGATCGAGGTGATCTCTCTCAATGTCTGATCACTCTCAATGTGCCATTTATGCATATCAGAGTTGCTAAAGCTAGCTCTCAAACATCCGCTCTCGATATTGAGCTCAATCTTGCGTCAACTAAGTACTTGAATCAAGGTTTGACAATTTGCTGAATAGGGTTGGATAAGGATTTCAATAAATTAAATGATACGCCACCATGCTATATGTCCAGATCCCAAGTGGAGATATTTCGTGTATATTAATCGATGAAGAGACTCCTTGTTTGCATCTTGCTGTTTGGCATATTTCATTGGTTAAGCGCAATCGCATATTGTGTGGTTGAGGGTCTTATTGTTACATCTCTGCCATCTTTTCTCTCCCATCTTTCAATGCCTAAAAAAAGCGCGTGCAAAGATGCGGGTACCTAGGCAGATGATAGTCCTGAATGAATTGATACAAGCTGTGCTTTTGAATACCTCTGGCAGAGCGGGCTATACCAGTTTTACTATGGTCTCAGACATCCATCAAAAGCACTATTTCGTTAAAGTTTCAATTGATAGTCTCGATTGTTGCGGCAATACAGATAATGAATTAAGAGGAGTGGATTTTGCAGCCTGTTCAAGGCATGGTGGCTATAGAAAGTAAGGTTGGTATAGGCCACAATTTCATGGGTTATATTCATACTGCAAATGACAATCAAGAGGAATTTAACTCTCTTGTTCTACAGGAGGTTTATGTCCTCTATAAGTCCGCCCCGCTTAGGACATTTGCGTTATGGTTTAGAAGATGTGCTGCTCCAGCCAAACTTCCTACCTTGACCATATCGTTGACCCGGTTTGGTCCATGAAGGACCTTAATGCTAGAGGTTGGGCAGTGGTATTTCACAAGCGCTTGCGCTCTCTATGATGTTTTTTTCTTCCATACTTCCTAGAAGCCATTCTCCTCGAAAAGAATCTTACTGGCACACCGGACCAAGTGATACATTGTGGTTTAGAAGATTGAGATATTCATGAGGTTTTGTAATCTTTTTAAATATCATATCTGTACAACTCATACTGGATATGCTAGCCACTCCGGCTATGTCGAGTGAATGTGAAAGAACATTTTCCCAAGCTAAGAGAATAATATCATATTGGGGAACTGAGATACCCCTCGAAACTCTCCATAATTTCTTAATGCGGTTCATAATATATATATACTTCCTTCCACCTATAACAGTCCACGGTACGAGAATGTACGACAATTAACCATCTAACTATGTCCTTGACCAGATATGCACACACATATTCACAAAACTATCATCTAGATTCGTCTACAACCATTATCAAATTCCATTCTATCAAACTCCATTCTATCAAACCCCATTCTAATCAAAATCCATTCCCATCGAATTCCATCTCCATCTCCATCACATCCCATTCCCATCAACTTTCATCTTCATTCGTCCATCTCCATCCATTCATTTTTCTCCCTCCTTCCGTCTCCGGTCATCTTTGTCTATTTCTAACCCCTTTTTTTCTCCTCCCCTTATCAGATTTCATTCAAAGCCTTTATTCCACACCCTAAACCCTCCAAATATCACCTCCCTCCATATCACCATCCTCCTTCACTTCGTTCGCCATCCCTACCAAAATGTTAATTTTTCTAGCCCTTTCCTTTTTACGCATTGCTCGTTGATAAGCCTCGATTTTTGCTTTATCTTTGAGTGATTCCTTCTTATAAGTTTTTTTCGTATCGTGAAGGAATGATGTGAAATCTCTGCTGTATTGTGGGGTCTGGGTCATGGGCGAAGGTGGTATCGAGGGGCGAGGTAGAATAAAAGGATTTGTGGTTGCTCTTGGCGCAGCGGGGGCACGTTGTGCAGCAGCAGAAGGATGATGATAAGGAGATTGCGGGTAGCTATGTTGGGGTCCTGGGAAAATGGGGAAAGTATGACTATTATTGTAGTCGGGGGTTGTTATTACTGGATGGGCAGCGCCATGAGGGAGGCTTTGGTGTTGATACGGTGGGTATTGTGAAGGAGTATGAGCAGTCGTATGAGTTTGTGGAATATTATGGCCTTGAGGGATGTGATAGCTCTCCTGTGCAGGATATATATTTGTGTTCATGCCGTACACACTTTGCGATTGTCGTTGCTGCTGCTGTGGCTGTATCGATGGAATTGGATGATTGAACAAAGTGGTCGAGTCATCATCTTCTCCGGCCTCGGGATTTCCAAATACCTCTCGATCGCCGAGCACTTGGTGCCTTTGCGTTGGAGTTGGGGTCGAACGATTACTCGATGAATGTTGGGGATGACAATGATGGTGCAAAGGGACGTGTTGTTTTGGCAACGTTTGTCGCTGTGTATTAATCGGAATTGGCATGGGCATGGGCATGGGCATGGGCATTGACATTGACATTGGCATTGGATTCTGTGTTGATGCTGGTGCTGGTCGCTCCCGAGTCTGAGTGTTGGTAAAGTGAACTCTTCGCTGATTTGGAACAGGCCGTTGTACAGTTGGCTGTGGATATTGCGAGACTTGAGGATATTGTTCAGAAGCATCAATGCCATATTCATTGACTTCAGATGGACTTCTATATTCTTGTCGATTTGGTAAAGTCGAGATTGTTTCGGGACGAGCACCTTGATTCTCTGGAATTGGGGGACGTGAATATTGTTGATGTTGAGAGTGGGTATCGTATCCATTGTTCATCAAATGTTGTGGATGTTGTGTTTGTGAATTTTGAGTTTGTGAATTCCGGGCCTGAGATGGGTTTATATTTCCCTGCTGAACTGGTGTAGGTGCGAATACACTGGACGCTAAGCCCCTATTTGAGAAACTTCGTGAATCTCTCTGTTCATAATTTTGAGAGGTATGATCAATCTGCTGACTAGGCACAGCCAGACCTCCATGCATAAAAACCCCCGAACTCTCCGCGATCTGATTTTGAATTTGCATCGGATTCGCAGTGCCATCTCCTAAGTTGTGTTGCCCCGATACAGGCAAATCTTGGGTATTGGCCTGTAGCTGTTGTCCAACAAGCCACTCCGTTCCTTTATTCAATTTCCCAACAATACTCGACAGGAAGCTACCGGATGGATTTTGTCCATACTCAAATCGAGGTTCTGTATTGACTTTCTGACCAATACCTACTCCTTCTAAAGTATTATTCAAGGCATCGATTTCTAACTTGTCCTGTCGCAACTTCTTTTCTCGTTCCTGCTTCAGATGTTCCAATCGATTCCTTTTTTCCGAATCAGACAAATAAGGGTATGGATCAAGAGAAAGTTGTTTAGGACCTTGGTTTGGATCGAAATTCATCGCAACCGGCATTCCAGGATTGGCAAAATTTTCCATTCCCTGGTTTGGTTCAACACAGGAACGTGGATTGTGAGATGGGAATTTCTGAGATTCATTCACAGAAGAAGTATTTGCGGCTGCATTGACATTCGAGCCCTGAGATTTTGTACTCTCCATATTGGGCGGAAAAGGTGGTCGCGGGGTTGTGGAGTTTGGTGCAGATTCAACGGAAACTGAAAGGTCTGGCTGCATTTGTTGTGTACCGGAAGTCTGCTTCGAAGTAGGCTGCCGGCGAGCTCTCAATGAAGCGGAGTATGGGTTTGATGGCGAAAGTGGGGATGTGATGGTATTGGTAGGGCTTGATGCAGCGATGGATGGATTCGACGATGTTTGGATTGGATGTTTATGAGCTTGACCCTCGACACCAACATCAATATCCATAGCAACACCATCAATTGCCACAGCACCATTGCCAACCAAGGGATCTTCCAATGGTAATATCCTCCGCTCTATAATAGCTTTCAAATGCACTTGATCACTACCTTTCCCCTCCCATGTGTTCACAAATCTCGTGCGCAACTTCTCCACCACGATATCCATCACGTCCGTTCCATCCCCGGTGGTCATGCCCCGAAACTTTTCCAAATCCAATTCTCGAATCAATGGATCAAACTGTTCGGCGGATAGTTTGTTGGTCTTGGATTTGCCGCATTGAACTTTTGTGAGGCGGTTGGAGATGATGAAGTTTGTGATGATGGATTTTTGGGTGGGAGACCAATCGAAGCGGGAGGAGGAGTTAAGGAGGGCGATGGGGTGGGTCATTAGAATTAAGGTGGGAGGAGAGGGAATGGCGGGGGGGCTGGCCTAGTGGATTGGAGATTGCGATTTAGTATGTCAATGGTGTGGAGATTGAATCAGGGGAGCTGAGGGTGTGGAGAGCATGGAGAGAGAGTGTGTGTACGTGATGATTGAATGGGGGGCGAGAGGAATGAGCGTAAATGTTTCAAGCAGAGTAAGTAAAGTAACAATGAGCGTTGAAAAATATAAAAGCTTACAGGTCCTATAGATTCTTGGCCCCGCAGTGCTGAGGGTTCCGCCATGAGTAAAAGATTTCGAGAGATAACTTTGGTGCGTAGCTGGAAAGGTAATGATATGATATAGTATATCTCGCAATAACTACTAAGGTATGAGAACAGATATGGATGAAAATTTTCAACGAAGATGAGGAGGAAGAGGAACTGGAAGCAGAGATTTGGAGTTGTAGGTAGCTAAGTTAAAATATTCGCTAATGATATTCAAAGTTTCTTTGTATCAAGATAAAGATGAAACTTTGTGTACCTTTCTCATCTGTTCTGATCTGATCTGTTCTGGTCTGTTCTTTTCTCACTTTTCTCTTTTCTCATTTTCTTCTTTTGTCGTTTTTGTTCTTTGTCGTTTTTTTCTTTGTTGTTATGTTTCATGCATTGGTAACAACCAACCAACCGATTTTCATATGACGAACGAAGAACACTCATATATACACATGAATGATAAAATATCATCTCTCTTGTTTTCTCTCTTCCTTTACTTCTCCTTCACTCCGTTTCGCTGTTCATTTCACCTTTCCCAAAGTACCGTTCTGCGGGTTGATATATCGGATCTTGATGTCGTTGAATGTGGACGCGCATTTGAAGACATCAAGATAAGATGTGATGAAATGAAATGAAAGTATGAGAGCATATACTTTTGCTTGCTCTACTTTCTCGGTTTCACTCCTCAATTATTATACTCTCTCTAACGATTCATTTCAACCGATGGTGATATGGCTTCGTCCGAACGTGGTCAAGATTTCTTCTTCATTTCATCCTACATACAACATGACCAATCAAAGCCTCTCGGTCGATGAATGGAACTCTTAACACACATATGGAATTATTCCTCCTCTCCTCTTCTCTCAATCTTCTTTGCATCCTTATGGAATTCCTCATTTTTCTCTCTCCTCCCACCAATCTCTATCCTACAATAAGTTAAAGATAATCCACAAATCTGGACTTCTGGTGGCTCTCGAATCATCACCTCGTAGTATTCTTTGTCTTCCAGATTTCCTCTTCCCTACCATACACACTACCATTCATTCTATCTTTCTGGTATATTATATTCCTCTCCATTTCCTCGCCCCTCTATCCCTCGTTGTAATACTAATAAATCGTAGGAAATCATCACACACATACAACGACTTGTATTTTTCTCTCTTCACAACTTTTCTCAATCTCGAAATATCATATTAACTTTCTCCTCTCATCTTGTCTTACTTTGCCTCATTTCTCTACTTACCTCCTCGTACTTCAATTCTCCTCAACGCCCATCACTATCAAAAACACGATATCAACCTTTCTCCTCTAGTCTCTCAACTCACTTCACTTCGATTCTCTTCTCATCTCATCCTACTTACTACTATCGAAAATACTACCATTGTTCTTCATCGAACCAAAGCTTTCTTAGCTTCAATTCAAAAGTTATTCATACAATTTACAAAATCTCTATTCCCAGACCTCTACTCCACCTCAATTACCACCATCGGAATTACAATCATCTTCCCTAGGACTTCACAGAACATCAATTTACCGAATTGCTTCTCTCCCCTAACTTCTTACCTTATTTCTCCTTTCTTCTTATTCCTTTCTTACCTCACTTTATTCTACTTTGAACTTCCTCAACACCGATCCGATTCTTTCCATACAATTTACCGAATTCCTTTTCATTATCGAGGATATACATCGAGTATATACATCAGTATATACACTACATATACTATATACACTACATACACCAGTCAAGTGCATACGCCAATTATATACACTGAATCGCTTTTTACCACAAGTCCACCCACTCCATCATCAATCAAGTCTATCTTCTCAGGCATTCGTCAAGACCATTCACCAGATCACTTCTAGCCACCAAGCACATACAACGCATCAAGTCTATCATCAGATAATAAGCCGAATCGCTTCTCTCTACTATAATACTTGTCCTCATCAATCATCTACATACCTACCACTAGCATCATCGACGTTCTCATAATCTTCCTTATCACTTTTCTCCTCTCCAATAAACTACTATTTATCTACCGCCTTATCCAACATTGTAGTAAGTTACAATTCTATATTCAAACCCTAATCCTTCCCACTCAGCACCGTCTGCTCCGACGATTTTCTAAGTACATACATCAAGTACTAACTTACCAAGACACTTTTCGCTACCAATTCCGTCCACAAAGTCTATCACCAAATTCATCACAAAGTCCATCGCCAAGTCCCAATTTAGCTAGTTGCTTCTCGCTATGAAGTCCATACACTACATCAAGTCCACTCACCAAGTACTTTACCGAGTCCATCTACGAGTACCAATCTATCGAATCGCTTCTCACTACCAAATAAAGGCGCCAAGTATATATACGATCAAATTGTGTTTTAAAAATCATCAAAGTCATTGTTTGTCTTTCTCTTCACGGTAAGTAACTCTTCCTCTTTGCTATTCTTATATTGACAAAATTAGGTCAAAGTCCACTTCCTCATCTCTGAGAAATGTCTTACGATATTCATTCTATCTTCAATCTTAATTTCGCAATCACGAATTACGAAACATCCCACACAGCTGGCTTATAACGAATCATTAATGATAGAAAAAGGATCCTGGATATACTCACTCTTCATTTTGCCTCTATGACAATGACCATCGGAGAGTCAGTAAAGCATCATTTCGTGATACGTCGAAACTACAACATCACCCACGAACATAGTAGTCATCCATTCATTCATTTGCCTCAAATTGCTATATATACCTTACAATTCCATATACTTTATCGCTGCAATTATATCCTCCTCTTTAGTTCTTTTTCCGCTATTATTTTCATGTCACAACCCTAAAGCTTCAACAATTCCGTCCCAGCTAGTCTTTAAGCCTTTATTAGTCTCGCCACCGCTTGCCTCTGCACCTTCAACAATATCGCCACCACTTGTATCAGGATCTTTCCATTACTTAGGCATACATACATAAAAATTGTATGTTTCTCTTCTTCGATTATTTTCCGGCCCTTCATCTCAATTTGTTAATTTACTAACATAATACAATCTTTAGTCACCCAGAACTTAACCTCGCACTTTTCACATCTTAATCCATCTTCTTATTAATTGTAAGTCGTCTTCTTCCATGCTGTAAGTCACAACAATGTATATATCAACTTCACTTACTAATTATCTTTAGTCGTCTATTATTGTTCATCATTAATGGTGTTGTTATTGTAGCGGTTGATGCATTTATACTATGACAATGATCATTGCATCGAGATCCTATTGGGGATCCTCAATTCATATGCTACCTACCTTATATACTTACTTCGTTTTTCACAAGGGAAATTTGGGGGAGGAGAGAGAGACGCGTGGAGTGGGAATATGGGTTTCTTGTGTGAAGGGTGGAGTTGTTTGATGAGTATAATGGGGCGAAATAGGGGAAAGGAGGGAAACCGAGGAGCCTGATATCAGAATGATGGAAAGTTGCTGAAGTGGAGGGGAGGGGATGATTGATTGAACTAGGGAAGTCATTCAATTTGAGGAGATTGATATGACTGACCTAGGGAAAATTGATATGATCAATTCTTTCTTTTTGACCTGAGGAAGTCATTCAATTTGAGGAGATTGATATGACTGACCTAGGGAAAATTGATATGATCAATTCTTTCTTTTGACCTGGGGAAGTCATTCAATTTGAGGGGATTGATATGACTTCATCAACAAAATATTGATTGATGATCGTGTAGCTAAAATCCGGATTTTGGCGGAATGAGGCGCCAGGAGAGCTGAATGGCCGAGAGGAGGGGGAGAGTTATTCCTTCACGATAACCACGACCTTCACCGTTTTAATACAATTGTGTACGCTGATAAACGTTTGTCTGAAATTTTTCCGGAAAGATAGTATGCTTTTATATGAGGTAATTAAAATAGTTAGATCGAGTCTAATTAGATCGATTTAATTAGCTTAATCAAGTCTAATTAAATCGATTAGATTAGTCAAATTAAGTCTAATCCAATCGATCAAATCAGTTAAATTGAATTTGATTAAGTTAATTAAATTCATTTGTTTAGTTAAATCAAGAATAATCAAATCAGTTAAATTGATTTCATTAGTTAAATCAAGAATAATCAAATTAATTATATTAAATAAGTTAAATTGTTCAAATCGAATCCGACTAAATTGATTAGATTAATTAAATCAAATACAATTAAATCAATCAAATCAGTTAAATTGAACTTAATTAGATTAGTTAAATTGATTTGATTAGTTAAATCAAGAATAATCAAATCAGTTAAATCGAATCTAATTAAACTGATTAGATTAATGAAATCAAATATAATTAAATCGATCAAATCAGTTAAATTGATTTGATTAGTTAAATCAAGAATAATCAAATCAGTTAAACTGAATCTAATTAAATTAATTAAATTGATTTGATTAGTTAAATGAAAAATAATCAAATCAATTATATTAAATATGATTAAATAAGTTAGATTATTTAAATCAAATCTGATTAAACCAATTAGATTAATTAAATCAAGTATAATCAAATCAATCAAATCAATTAAATTGCATCTAATTAAGTTTTTAAATTAATTAGATTAATTAAATCAAGAATAATCAAACGTGCTATATTAAATATAATTGAATAAGATAAGCTATTCAAATCAAGTATAACTAAATCAGATAAATTAAATAAGCTAAATAAATTTAATCAAGTCTGACTAGATTATTTGGATAGATTGAATCGATTAAATTGACTAAACTAATTCTAATTCTAATTCTGATTCTGATTCTGATTATCGTAAGATACAATAGATTGGCCCCTAATAGGATCTAGATTTGATATATAATATTCTATAAGAAACGAAAAGGTAACTTTAGTTTATAATTTTGTTTATATAAAACAAAAATAATTAAACACTATACTAATATAAAACTAATATAAACCTATAACAATACTATCTTCTTCAAACCCCAATTATTTTAAACAAATTAAAAATCAAAAACATTTTTTTACACAAATTATACTTTCTTTTATTTTATCAATCATCTAACAATTTTTTATATCTTTTATCCCTATATTAAATTCAATATTAATTTAGCCTTTGGATTATTCAATATTCATTTTAAAAACCCTAATTTCTCAAAATATAAATAATAATATTCTACTATAACTTTCTTATTACCTTTTAAATTTAAGATTGATTACTAGATTGAAATATAGTATTTCTATTTGATCAAATAATAATATCCATTTTTATTATAATTCTCCAATATACCTTTGAATATCTATTTCTGAATAGGTTTATTCTCTTTATCTTTCTATTCCAAAACTTTATTTTATATAGTTTTTGATTCCAAGTTATTAATATCAATCTATATTAAAAAATATATATCCTTATATATTTATAGAGAAATATAGAATATTAGTGAATATCAACCAAAGACCTATTTATCACGTGGCTTATTTATTAGTTTTATAAATTATGAATCGAACCCTTAAGACCCGATTCGAGCCTTACAGAGAGTCTCAAATTTCCCTTATATAACTAATTGATTTATTACTATTTACTACTCTTATAATTCTTACTCTTATAATACTACTCAGTAAGTATTACATAGCAAATACTATACAATAAGTATTATAATCACAGTAAGTATTGAGTATATAAAGTCTATAAAATATACAAATTCTAGATATTCGAAATCTTCAAAAGATTTACGAATTCGATACTAGTGTATAGTAGGAGATTACTTTTTTCTAAGCTTTTCATTTTCAGTCTTAACCTTTTCCATTTCAATCTTGAAATTCTTTAGTATATTTTACAATTTAGTCATCTTTTGATTCGATTTAATATATAAATAAGTATATAAAATAAGGAATAAATAGAGTAAAAGACAATATAAGAGTTAGGAGTGCTATAGTATAATTGCATTCAATTTAAGAGTATAGAGTTAGACTTCCTAATAAAGGGATATATTGAAAGTGGTTAGTATAATAACTGATTAAATATAATTACTTATATAAAAGCTTTCCTCTTTATAGCAAAACCTAAACCAATATAATTAATTCTATCGAACCTTTTTCTAGTGATTTCCACTTTCAATAATATTAATATTAATTTTATTTATTATCTTATCTATTTAAATATATTATAAAAATATAATTATAAAATATATTCAATAATCTTAAAAGTATACTATAAATAACTATAAAACCTTATAATTTAATATATAATAATTAAAAGTATCAAATCTTTTATAGTTTATATAAAATTTAGAAAAAATTGAAAATTAGAAAATTTTAATATAGAAAATGTTACGGGAATTCTAGTGAAGAGTATTATATATCGGAAGATATTAGACTATCAGATTATACAGATCTGATAGTAAGATTCAAGCGAATACACTCTATATTCTAGTATTAGGTTTTCAGACCAATATCTACCTAATAATAGAATATATATAAATATAAAAAGTAGAGTTTTTATAGTTTTAGAAACAGGGGATCGGGTCCCGCCTGAAGATACCGATATATAAGTGATCCCCTTTGAAACAGAGCTGGACTACATCTATAGAAGAGCGAATAGCTCTTGACCTTAAAGATAAATTACTATATCTAGTTGGAGTTCTCACTTTGTAAATTAGTTCATTTTCGTAGTATATCTGAATACCCCTAGGGAGGTCCACTATAGATATTAAGTAATATAAATAAATAAATAAATAAATAAAATAGTTTTAAAAAATTAATAAAAAGTCTTTATATTACAAATAACTAATTGTATATATTGTCACGGCGCCAACTCCATATCTATAGTTGTTGTTGTGCCTTAGGTATCAGCTATTAGTATACTCTATTTCTTATAAGTAGAGCCTCTCTCTTCTATAGCTTTTTTACCCTTATAATATAATATAAATCTTTACCCATACCCTAACAATTTGTATTATCAATAAAAAAACTGTTATAGTTTTATTTAATTAATTCCACCAAAATTGCATATCAATTATATTAATTATATCTATTGTCGACCAACCACACACCCTTGCTACCGTTGTTTGGGAATTCTATTTAATTGTTTTGATCCCAAAAGTATCCTAAATATAACTGTATCTATATTAATACTTATACCTAATCCAGTATTTGGTCTAATTATGTATTATCCTTTTTTAAATTATATTATAAATTCTATTAAAACTAATAATATTAATTTTACTAATTTATTCAACAATCCAATTACTATCCACTTCACTACCATATAAGCTATATTTTCATTGATTGAATTGATTATTAGTTTCTTATAATTCCAAATTGCCGCATTACAAATAAAGAATAGCTAGTTTTAAAATACAAATAATATATTAAGAATTACTATTTATAATATTTCTCAAACCCTATTCTATCAAAATTATCTCATTACCATCAAAAAGTTCAATAATAATAAATAGAATATTATAAAATACTAAAATCAATATACTACTTTTTATAGTATAATCAATTATTACTTAATTACAAATTACAAAAATAAAATAGAATTCTAAAAGATTATATTCCTTACTAATTTATTTTTTAGTTTTGTTTATATAAATAACTAAATCTATTTCAATACAACTATTAATAACCTATACAACTCCAACCTTTAATTAATTAAATAATATATTATATCAAATATCTAATAGGAATTGAATAAGTAATACCAAACTCTTAATCTTTCCCATAAAGCTTTTATAAATTAGAATAAATGTAAAATGAAAAAGATCTTATTTAACAATTTCATTACTAAGTTTAAATAGTTTATTATAAAATATAAAAAGATTACTAAATAATAAGTTTCCGATTTCAAATTTAAAATCTCCTAAGAATTGATTGATACCTCTATTAATCATCCTAATAAATCTTTTATTACTAATATTGATATATAGATTATTTGATAACAAGGAATCTACAATAATTTGGAAGAAAAAGCCTATTTAGATAATCAATACAAAAATCAAAACACCAACTTCAATTATAATTAATCAAAACCCTATAACAAAAAGCCAGCTATCACTACCACAATCCCTATACCAAATACCTCTAATAATCTTATATAATTAATTACCATTTATTAAAACCAATACTTTTCGATTTATTATATTTGGAACTAATATATTGAATTCAATTTCTATCTTTATTATAAAAAGCTCGATTATATTAAAAGCAATTATACAGAGAAGTAGGCTAATAATATAAAATATAATATTAATTTAAACTCCAAATATATTCCAAATATTAATTATTTCCTTATTACAAATCAATATTAGAACTCCGAACTCTATTACAATCCAACCACCCCTTTCTATCCAAATACATTCCAATCTATTAACCGTTTTCCTATTCCTTAAATACCATTATATTATATCTCCCCAATTCCATTCGAATACATCCAAGAAATTGATTTAAAAGGATTTGTTAAGGAATCCATCTACTTAGAAGAAAGTAAAAGCTTAATTCCCTAACCAAATATATTAAAAGATTAATCTTGATTTATAATCACAAACCGAAATCCTTTATAAGAAATTTATCTTTATAAATTAAAAGATCTATTATATTTAAAAATCCTTTATATTTTAAATCAATAAATAATAAATCTCTTAAAATCTCTATCAAAATCTCTTTTACACCTAATATAATTATCCCATTTATTAGATTAATAGATAATGGGATTATAGAATATAATTTTATTAATAAAAAACTTATTTCTAAGCTTTATATTCCTATATACCCCCTTCCCCATATTTATTACCTATTCCTTACTAATAGAAAAACCTTTAATATCCTATTCTAATATATATTACTAGATATATAAATCAATAATTATAAAGAATTGGGTTTATTCTATATAACTATTTTTTCAGATATAGACCCTATAATCCTCAACCTTTTATAACTCTAGTACTACAATCCTATTATTGATTAGGTAGCAATGATTTTCAAATTTATATTTGAATATTATTCTAAATATTACTACCCTATCAACTTTATTATAACTATTATTCCCAACCCTATATCAGCCCCAATTAATACCACACCAAAACCGAATCCATACTTATATAATAAAAAACCAACATCAAAATTCTATTAAACCTTAATAACAAAAATTATTAATAAAAGCTTTGAGAATATCTTATTATCGCCCCAAAACCCCTCAATTCTTTTCAAGTTTATTAACTCAATCCCAATAATAATCAAAGAAACTACTACAAAAAACCTCAAAACTATAATATATATATAATCATCCAAACTTAACCACTATTATATTTTCTAAATTTCCAATACTATAAATACTTATACCAAAATAATCCCAAACTAGCTAATTCTGAAACCGGTTCTGATATAAATTATCACTAGTTTTAGAATATATAGAAAACTATTACGAAATATAAACACTTTGCCCCCCTTATATACACTATTACTACTATACCCTTTAGATAAGCCATCTAACACTATATAGAATATCCAACCAGAAATGAATAATATTAAGCTTTTTATAGTTAATAGTTTTGTTTAATTCTATAAAGACTAAAATACTTATGTTATAAAGATATCTTAGAATGAATTGAATAGAGTATATGAGTTATATCAATTGATTATTAAAGATATCATTTAATTAAAATATAGAATTATAAATAATAATATCAAAAAGTTTATAAAAAAGATAAACCAATCTGTATTCTCTCTAATGGATATTCAAAGCAAACTACTATTCTAGCTATATAATTTATTTTCTAGCTTTCATCTTCCCTTACAAACGAGCTTTTATTATAGTATTCTTAGGATTACAAAATTGAACTTATTTATTTAAATTAATTAACATCTGTAGCGGACCTCCTTAGGGGTATTCAGATATGGCTAGAATCTAGAGTTATAATACAGAAAGGGCGTTGTTATGTATACTAGTAAAATCTCTCAGGGAAAACCTAGGTCCTTTTGTATCTCCTAAATAAGCTAATTTATTATCAAGGCTAGGGGTTGGATATCTCTTTATGTATATGTATTATCTCTGAGAGAGATATGTTTTTAGAAATTATAAGTTTATTAGGAGTAGGAAAATAATTGTCTTTTTTGTTGCGAATAGAAAGGGGTGTAGATATGAGTTGTTATATTAATTATAATAGGGAGTGTATAAATGTAGTAATAAAGTATATAAAGAGCTTTTTTATATTCTAAAGATTACTTTCTTTTGAGGAAGCGGAGTGGCTTGATTGGTATTGCTTGGAGGTATTAAGAGATAGGTTTTGATTTATTATAATAGGGGTAATAAGCTTTATATATATGAAAAATTTTCACTATCTATTCTAATCGAGCAAAAGAAAAGTGGATCGATTTATATAAGAATAGATATTCAGAAAAAGTATAAATATATTAAAAAATAGTAGAAAACAATATCGAAACAGTAATAAGTTATAAAAAGATCTATCTCCTTTAAATCCCTATTATCAATCCAATCTTTTATTCAATTGAACTAATTCAATTCTTTTAATTCTTATTAATTATAATCTATAAATAATCAAACTATAATACCCTATATAATATAAATATCTTCTTTAAATCAAAACCTTCTAAAAGGTATTTAATAGATAGACTACTTACTATTTCTGTATATTCAGTTCGATAAATATCCTTCAAAATAGAATTATTATATACTTCGCTACTTGCTAATCATTATTATTATTCGTATTGTTCAAGGCTTTATTAGCTTTAATCTTTCATTTGCTTTGAAACAGGTTTTTATTATACAAATTCTGTTAGCTCTAGGAGGGATAGTAATATAGAATAGGAGGTTTACAATGCCTCCTCCTATAGTCTCCGCTATCTCCCAGGTTCGTAGCTGGCACTACGTACAGATAGGACTTCGTCTTCGCCGACCAAAATTGAACTTATATTAGATAAAGAATCCCTATATTAGAAAGATCATCTAATATCCCTAGCCAAACTTCAAATCATTTATAAGTGGTTTAACAATAGTCTAAATAAAGGATTTATTTGTAAATCCTATTCCCAATCAGCTATCCTACTCCTTCTCACTATAAAGCCTAAAGGGGGTGTTCGAATTTGCTAGGATTATTACAAATTAAATATTATTATTATTAAGAACCGATACCTATTGTTATTTATTAAAAAAACCTTCAATACTTTATACTATATTAAGATCTATATTAAACTGGATATTATTGTTATATTCAATAAATTATGGATTGTAGAAGGCTATAAATAGAAGATTGCTTTTATAATCCGTTTCGGTTTATTCGAGTTCCTAATTATATCTTTCGGCCTTTATAATACATCTATATTGTTTCAGAATTATATTAATTATATTCTTTTTAATCTTCTAAACAAAACTTATATAGTATACCTAAATAATATTTTAATCTATTCCGAAAATATTATAGATTATTGAAAACAAATTCAAGAAATTGTTTAGAAACTCATTGATACTAAACTATAAATAGATATTAATAAATATAAATTCGAAATAAAGAAAATGAAGTACCTCGGCCTAATCATTACTCCAAACAATATCAAGATAAACCCCAATAAGGTCAAAACTATCTTTAATTGAAAACTGTTAATTAGATTAAAAGATTTCCAATATTTCTTAAGATTTACTAATTTCTATCAATATTCTATTCAAAACTTTTTTAAAATTATAAAACCCTTAAATCGCTTACAAAAGAAAAAGAATATATAGAATTAGATTAGTGATCAAGAAAATATATTTAAGATATTGAAACAAGTCTTCACCTTTGCTCTGGTTTTTGTAATATTCAATTATTATTATTATATAGTTATTGAAATAGATGTTTTGGATTAGACTACAAATAATATCCTCTTATAATACAATGATGAGGGCCGATTACACTTAATTATATATTTCTTATTGAAATATAATACCACTGAATATAACTATGAAATCTATAATAAGGAATTACTAATTATTATTAAATTATTAGAAAAATAAAAATCCGAACTCTATAGAATTCAAAAACTATTTAAGATTATTACCAATTATAAAAATCTAAAATACTTTATATCAACTAAGATATTTAATTAAAAATAAGTTTAATAAATTAAATTCCTATTCGATTTCAATTTTTGTATTATATACCAATCTAGTCACAAAACAATTCACCCCGATATATTAAGCCAAAAAACCAAAGATCACTCTATTCATACCAATCCCAATAACAATCGAATCAAAAATCACTTATAAACAATCCTCCCAAAAAAAATATTCAATACTACTATATTTAAGGATTTTATTCAATAAATAAATAGCAATATTAATTTGATTATAATCTCTATAGATATAATCATCTCTAATATTGATAAGCCAATTAATAATCTTATTAACAAAGCTTACAAATCATTCAAACTAATTACTATTATACAAAAAACACTTTAAAACCCTATTGCTCGTTATTAGCTATTATCGATCCAAAAAAACCTCTGAATCGCTTTACAAGATTATATATTAATCAATAATAAAATCTTTTATTGTAATTATTTCTTTATCCCTTTTTCTACTAAGCTTTATATACAAATCATATGCCGAACACATTCCATTAAACTTGTTGGGTATCCCGACTATATTAAAACTATTAACCTTGTTTTCTATATATATTAGTAGCCTAATATATCAAAAGAAATCGAAACTTTTATATAAGCTTATCAGCTTTATTTCCGAACTAAGGTTTTTCGTTTAACTATATCTGGATTCCTTGAACCCTTACTAATATTATTCTATTCTTAGTTTGATATTTCTATTAATTATATTATACTATTACTGATTAGTAAATACTATAGAAAGAAATACTAATATATTGTTATAGTCATTTGCTATCTAATAAAGATATATTAATTATAGAATTATTAATAAAGGAACTTGCTGATTGGTTTATTAAGAAAATCTATTATCTATATAGCGCTTTCAATAATATTGTTTCCGATAAAGATTTATAATTCGTTTCAGAATTCTGGAAACGTTTATTTAAATACTTATTGATTACTTTAAAACAATCCTTTTCATTCTATCCAGAATCCGATGGTCAAACAAAAAGAATTAATGTTATAATAAAACAATATCTCAAAGTCTTTATAAATTTCCACCAAAACAATTAATATAATTAGCTTCCATTTACAAAATTCATATTCAATAATACTATTTCAGAGATTACTGGTATATCCCTATTCTTTATAAATTATAGTTTTCATTTGTATCTCAGTATCAAGCCCTCTTTACTTATACCCCTGAATTTATTATACTAAAAAAAAACACGAATTCCTAAAAGCCAATAAGATTACAGATTGGTTCGATTTTATTTTAACAAAATTGAAAGTTCTCATTACCTAATCTATTCAAAAATATAAGAATTACATTAATAAAACTTATACTAATACTCTTTTATATAAAAAAGATAATAAGATATAAATTAGTATTAAGAATATAAAAATTAACTACCCAATAAAAAAAAGGCAATAATAAATAGAATAGCTTTTATAAAGTTCTTAAAGTTTAAAAATAAGTTTATCTGCTTCAACTATCTACCAATTTCAAGATTTTTCCCATATTCTACAATTCATTACTCCGACCACTTTATTGCTTACCAAAATTAACTAATTAAGATATTATTAATAAAACCGAATCCTAATAAAAACAAAATCATATATTCAAAAAAGATAATAAAACAAATAAAAAAACCAAGTAATAGAAATTCAATAAACTCCTTGATTATTACAATAAAGATAGATTTTATTACTAAGTTAAATAGAAATATTATCCAGTTTTTTAATAATTTGTTAAAAACCTTTGAGACCAAAAGAAAACAATTATCGCTTTCCACCTAGCAAATCCGAATAAACCAAATCTATTTATTTAAATAGAATTCAAAAGACTAGCTATTATTAATCTTCTATTAACACCTATATTAAGTATAAACACTATATTTCCAAAACAAAACTGAGGAAGATTTAGAAAACTCTATTAATTGATTATTACACCTAAGAGAATCTATTTCCATCCTATAATCGAGATTAGAATATTTTGATTTTATTTTTTTATTTTTTTATTTTTTTATTTTTTTATTTTTTTATTTTTTTATTTTTTTATTT
>JBBMOJ010000505.1:0-27765 GCA_038090695.1 Sclerotinia spermophila | reverse complement strand
ATTTTGATTTATTTTTTTTTAATTTAATCAAAATAAATAACAAAAATAATAAATTATTTAATATTAATTAATTTTATTTTTTTATTTTTATTATTTATTTTATTTTTTTTTATTATTTTTTTTTTTTTTATTTGGTTTTTTTTTCTTTTCTTTTTTTAACAAACCTGCCAACCACCACCGCCCCCAACTAACAAAACCACCGCCCTCGTATATAGCTGGTGATGACTAAGCATTACACTAGTGTGAGGCTAGTGTGAACCCGTGACAATACTGTTGGTTCGGATCATGATGTTTCTTATCTTTTCATCGCGCTTTGTAATCTTACAGGGTGCCCCCGAAAGTAGGCTTGTCCCATCTCTTCGGTAGTTGTAAACTTAAAACTCGAAGTCGAGTCTGCAGGGGAAGTTGTCATCTGTGGAACGATTTCAGTTCCGTTTCTCATGTCTCCCTTAATATTGATAACTACTCAATATCCGGGCGGTTGAAAGAGGAAGAAGAATATTGCCAGCTCGTTTCTTGCCAGACACGGGAACGAAGTGGGATAAGGTCAACAGGTTTTGGAAATTTCACCCTCTTTCACACACACACACACACACACACACATGCACCGGCCAAGGGATTTGAGTTCTCTGGTTCTCTTGTTTATATGTGCATAATCGTATCTCCATAAAGCTTCTCTCGTTATGCTTCCAATCAACAAATTTTATTACTAGCATCTGCACGAACAATGGAAGTTCTTCGACGTTATGCCACAGAAGCGCCCGAACAACATGCTTGGATAGATACCAAACCTACATTCATTGTTAGCTGGTGGTGTACATGCTTTGCCATTGTTATAATTTTGTTTCGAATTTCTGGGAGATATGTTCGGACGGAAAAGATTTATCTCGAAGATGGCATTATGATGCTGGCTATCATACCGCTGCTTATGAGAATGGCTTTCGTCCATGTTATCTTGATGTTTGGCACCAATAACAGTCTGACACTCGGTTTGACATCAGAAGATGTGCGGAAAAGAAGAATTGGGAGTCAACTTGTTTTAATATCTAGGATTATGTACGCTCTGTAGTATGTCAATGTCCAACGTCCAATTGCCTTCCAAAACTCGTACTGATGATCGCAGCCTTTGGGCCATAAAGTATAGCACCAGCATATTCTTACGTTCTTTGACTGGTCAAATCTGGCAACGAGTACACCATAAATTGCTCAGATATCTTCATATTATGCTCGCGATGACTTTCTTCGCCACAGTCATCAGTGATATCGTTGAGTGTCAGCCTTTCACCCATTACTGGCAGGTTATTCCAGATCCTGGACCAAGATGTCGTCAAGGATATGCGCAGCTCTTCACAGCCGGTATTCTCAACATCACTACGAACGTGGCTCTCATTGTCTTCCCTATTCCAATGATTTTAAAATCAACTCTGTCGAAACATCTCAAGCTGAGCGTGATTTTCCGTCTAGCCCTTCCAGTTTTTTGTATTTTCGCAACGATTAACCAACTCAAAAAAGTTGTATCTCATAACGGTGATCAACAAATCCGCTCACTTTTAGCTTCTTGTGAGGACCTTCCCTTCTCCCTCCCCCCCCATAACGCACAATCTCTAGCTAACAAAACCGAAGTCGACATCCTCCTCGCAACTCTAATATCCAATGCCTCGGTGATCGGTTCGCTCCTACAAGACAAAGGATACAAGAAGACGAAATACAAACCTCCTATCTACCGCGACGTTCCCTCTAGCGTCCCCTCTACTGGCTATACTCGAAGACTTGATAGTGATGAGGATCTCATGGTCACCAACCAGAACACAGACGGAAGGGCAGATGTGATGATAGCATTAGAAGTTCTACATGAAAGTGCGAGTCGGGAAAATAATGAGGCAAGAGATTTTGGAACAGGTGGATTGGAAAGCGGGATTAGAAAGCCCGAGCATGTCTGGGCTGGTGATCATATTAGAATTGAAAAGGCATGGGACGTGCAAGTTACAAGAGAGGAGCCTGAGAGAGCCTAGGCGAATGAGAGAGACTCTATGAACAAATTCTGTTCCGATATATTCTCACTCCTAATTAGCATGTTGTTTTGTCAATATGTAATGTTGTACAAATTTTTGCGTCATGTGAATCATATTGTGCATATATTGTTAGAAACTTTTCAACTTGAGGTACTATTTCTCGGCCTGCCATATTTGCTCATTTGGGATGCATAAAATTTTGGCAGATATTGGGAACGATACGGATTGGACCTGACGGGCTGCAAGATATGTTCCCTGTGAGCTTTTAGACTTGTCCTATGCACGTGATTGCTATGGTACGATTTTGTCCAGACTTCATTTCGAAGAATGAGGCACCAGTACATAAGCGTGATAAGGTTCAATGAATCAAGTTCAAATATTGGGAGCATTATGAATTTTTCTTCCTCGAGATTGACAACTGTAGCAGTGTAGCCACATACCTATGTACGAAGTACAGCATGGACGTTAATACAAGGGATGATGGATCCTTGAGCTGTTGAAGTATCGTATCTTCCCCACTGTCCCCCAACCCATACAATTTTAAAGTTGGTACCCACGCACCCTAGCTCAACAATTATCTTGACATTTCAGCTAGGGATGGGCAAAACGTATTATTGTGGGTAGTGCCTCCCCACTCTAGTATATTTCGAAGGTGCTCATACTAGAGTGGGCGAAATTCATCTTACATTGGAAACTCATTCAACTCATATAATACTCCAAATTATATAATAAATTAAATCTAAAAAGTTTGAAAATTTGTTGAAATATGTCACGGAAATCCCCGTATCACATGTGTTATACATTTATATACAATAGCGTAATACGATCTACATTCAGAATTATAGATGATCAATTGATGGTGTAGTATATTTATTTATTTCATTAATCTATTATATAAACTATTCCACTATTAATAGAGTCTAGATGTAGATTATTATTACCTAGTTAGGTTAGTATATTATTTATATCGATATATATATTGTTACGGAGGTACCCGCACCGCAATATGGATTATAAGATAAACCTAAGGCCTTGGTATTGGAACCTACGAAAACAGCACAATAGGTATAGGATATATAGCGGTTACAGATTAGCTAGTAAGCACAAGTTAAATAAGCAATAGCCTTACTAAATCACAAGGACAAGTATCATATAAAGGAAAGTCGATTCGATTTGTCGATTCAATCAAAATACAAAGATCTATATAAAGATATAGATTTCATTACAATATAGAGCTTTATACTCAAGAACAATTATTAGTTTTATTATTATAGTTACAAAAATTACAACTAGTTACAACCTTATTGAATCCCTACTTAAAGTCTAATCTAAACTACCTCAAGAGAACTCTAGACACTTCCACATAACCCTAGAGGCAGCTCCCATAACATATATAGGGGGATAGATTACTCTAATTAATCCTAAGTTAATTAATCTTATATATCTCTATTATTACTTTTCTCTAGCCCTCAAAATGACCCAGTAATATAGCTATCCTCTGTGATATAATAATTATATAATCTATTGAAATCTAATATAGTAAGTAATGAATTTAAGTTGTTTTGAATATGATTTATTATTATATAGTTTGACTAAAGATCTAGAATAAGAGGCTATTTGAGACGAAACAATACTAGTCCCAATTGGGCTCTAGAACCAGGCTACGAATATTGTCTACTTTCAATATAACCTCTTATTAATTAAAATCTAAATTATAAACTTATATTTAATCTATTAATCATTTATTAAAAAAGACTATCTATTTTATTCTATTTTTATTTATTCAAATAATTCAATTAGTTATAAAAATATATATATCTTAGTCTAATATTTCATTACACTCAAAAACTATAATATTATAAAAATTATATAATTTGCTTATCCCTAATTTCAGTTGGTCTAGGTACCGCACTAGTCTTTTCCCAAGGATGTACAATCAATAATGTCCAAGGAACCTTTTATTTTTCCCATAGGAATTTCCACGAATTTCAACATCTTCTTTGATCGCACAGCAAATCAACACTCAAGATGTCGTCTTCATACGCTATGAAGTCAATGGGCTCTAAAGGTTAGATACACATCCCCTAGATCAAATTGCTTCTCCAAATCCTTGGTTTTTCTGTGTCCAGTGATGTACCTTACTCAACTAA
Source organism: Sclerotinia spermophila (assembly GCA_038090695.1). NCBI lineage: Eukaryota > Fungi > Ascomycota > Leotiomycetes > Helotiales > Sclerotiniaceae > Sclerotinia > Sclerotinia spermophila. The sequence goes on along the minus strand of JBBMOJ010000505.1, from coordinate 23,603 downwards.
TCAACAGCCTTTAACCATTCCTCTTCGAATGATGCTGAAGCCGAATATGATCAACTGCGCGATCTCGCCCACAAAGAAGCTGCCAAACGCGCTCAATGTTTCGATCAATCGCGCCAGGCTTACACATCCGGAGACGGTGCCAGAGCTCACGATCTAAGTCTTGAAGGGAAGAAGCACGCGGCGCAAATGGATGCATACAACAAACAAGCATCGGACTATATATTCCGAGAGAACAATGCTCCAGGCAGAGTTGGAGACGATGAAATTGATTTGCATGGACAATATGTTGAGGAGGCAGAACGCATCGTGGAAGAAAGAATAAAATATGCCCGACAACAGGGACAATCGCATTTACATGTTATTGTTGGAAAGGGGAATCATAGCAAAGATCATGTTCAGAAGATCAAGCCGAAGGTGGAGGAAATCTGTAGGGAGTTGGGTTTGCAATATGCGACGGAAGAGAATGCGGGAAGGATGTATATTAATCTGCAAGGCGGTGCTGCAGTTATACCACCCAGCGGAGGAAATCACGGGGGACAACAACAACATCATGGTGGTCAGCAACAGTCTGGGTATCAACAAGGAGGATACCAGCAAGGTAGCCAACAACAACCTCAGCAGCAACAGCAACAGAACAACAACGACAACAACGACGAATTGGAGAAATTGGCAAGAAAATTTCTCCCAAGAATATTACGGAAAGCAGAAAAAGCTTGTTGCGCGGTTATGTGAATATCTGCGTCGCACATGTTGGATTTTCTATTTGGACATAATTTTGCAAGCATGAATTTGGCTTTCTTCATATACCTTGGGTGCTAGAGGGATATAATTGGGGGGTTTACATATGACTAGATATCAAGCGAGAGATGGTGTTTTAGTGTTGGATGTTATATATAATAGGAGATCACGATTTCACGATAGGTTAGATGTATGAAACTTACTAATGTCAATCAACATACTTGTTTCCAGCTCACTTGGCTAATATAAAAAGTTGAATTCTAGTTGCTTCACGGTACCTACTCATAGATATCTATGTAAGCGATGAATAACAGGGCTTCTCACCTTAAAAAAGGATGCTTGTAGACAGAACTTTTATCCTATAAATACAGTAGAACCTAGTTAGTTATACCGATCATACAAAACCGATCCATGAATATCGGTATATCCAGATATACACATGACTAATTTAGCTCTACACATAATCGATTCAATATAGCTATAACAACTTAAATATTACATTTCCCCACGTAATCTTTAATTTTTTTTAAATAATCATGTGATTATAAGATTTCGGATTTTGCTAGACAATTTTACCACCAAAATAAACCTTATTATACCGATATAGACTAAAAGTTTATCGGTATACAATATATAGAGGAATATCGATCGGTATAATCACTCAAAATTCGATGAATTCGTCCAAAAAAATGGGTATATCCAATATCGGTATAACCAGGTTCTACTATATAACACTCCGCTTACCACTACTGTGCAGGCTTCTTCGCTTTTCCCTAAATTCCAATACCACTCATCAAATCGGAACTTCTCTCCTCTGATTCTAGAGCGAAGCGAAGGGGCCTTCACGTTAGTGGCTAAGCGGAGCGTCATGTTCAGATAGATGTATTTATACATAAACCAAAGGTCTATTTTATAGAGAAGGATACCGGTACCTTGAATGCTTTTGTGTCTAACTGCCTACCCAGGTATAAATATTGCTAACAATTGAATAATTACCGATTAAATTCTTACTATACACCTGTACCTACCTAGAGAAATTACCGAAGTTACATATCATCTCAAATTGCTGTCATCTGATCCTTTACAAGGGCGTGTCTTTGATGAATGCTGGGCCTATGTATTCACAGGTTTCTTCACCAAAATAAGCACAAATTCACCTATTTCAAAATTCAATATTAATTCAATCCAAAATAATATCTTTAAAAATCTTTCAAAAAGTAATAGTTTTTATATCCAAAATTGTATACACTTTATATATTTTATTAAAATTGCAAAGTTATATAATAAACTAATATTCCCATAGTAATTTTGGTGAATTCGGTTATATTGCCCGGCATTCATCAAAGACACGCCCTCGTATACTAAAAGATTATTAGTTAATTAAGATTACCGGAAGGGAAAAAAACCCACAAAAAGCCATGACTCTTACCTAAGTATCACCGATAAGTAAATCTCATCTCTTCCTGCAACAACTGTGGACAATTATCTTTCCTTTTAATTTAGCCTTAACAACCCCCCACCGTCCGTAATCGGCATAAATTATTTAGAAGAGCGAAACCGGACAGCCATTGACCCATTTGATTGCACAACGCAGAGGTGCCGATAGTCATTTCCAGCTTTGCATCGTCCTAAATAAGAATCGCGGCTCAACCATCCGATACAGGATATTCGCGCATGGAGCCTTCACATGGGATTGTGGGCGGGGCACCGGCTTCCAGCCCAACCATAGGCGCGCGGCCAGGTACAGGAGAAGGCTTCAACAAACGCAAGAGAAGTGGTGCAGGTTTTGACAGTAGTCCTGGAACTGGAAACAAACAAACCGGAAACGAACAAGATGATGAAGATGCAGAGAGGAAACGACAACCAGCCGTGAAGAGAGCTTGTAATGAATGTCGTCAACAGAAAGTGAGTCATTACTCTCGAAGCGGTTGAATACACGCGCAATGCGGTCAATCGTGCGAAAGCGATCCTATCCGGTTCCTAGCCAAAGGTTCCCTCAATTGCTAATATTCAGTAATATCAGCTTCGATGCGATGTTGTTCAAAATCCTTATAGCACATGCGGTCGATGTCAGCGACTAAAGCTCGAATGTAAGATTGAGCATAACTTCAAAAGAGTGGGAAAACGAACCAAACATGCGGAGATGGAGAAGCAAATGGAAAGATATGAACAATTAATCGCTCGTGCTCGGCATCAAGGGTTCATTTATGATGATGAAGAACTCGGTTCCCCAATCACGAATAGCAGTGTTTATCAACATTCGAGAAATCAATCATACATAGGAGGAGGATCAGATGAAGCTGTGTCATCCTTACTTCATCTCAAGCAAGGAGGTTCTTACAAGGTACCACAGTATGCGCGACAAATTGAGAACGTGGGACTAACGCAGGATGCCATTGATCATCTGTTCGCAAATTTCTTCCAATTTTACCACCCATATCTCCCATTTCTCAGTACGCAACAGACCGCCGATCAATACTACCAGCAAGAACCCCTACTTTTCTGGGTCATCGTTACCATCGCGGCACGTCGATATTCTGTGGACCCAGATTTGTTGTCCAATCTTCGTCAGCCTGTTACCAAAATGATGTGGTCGAAAATCGCTGACGTGCCCAACAATTACCATTTTGTCAAAGCAATAATCTTGTTATGTACTTGGCCAATGCCTGTAGCTTCAACGGCAGCAGATATCACGCATATCTTGTGCGGTGTAATGATGAAAGCTGCAACTGGCATTGGACTCCATAGACCAAACAATACTCAAGATTTCTCCCGGGTATCTATTGATCTGAACAGAGAGCAGTTGCATGATAGAGTTGTGACGTGGGCGGTCTGCAACATCGTAGCACAAAGTATAGCGACTGGTTATGGACAACCAGCGTCAACATTGTACGATTGGACACTTGCTCCTGTGCAACCAGGCGAAGAGGGCCCCTTTAAACTCTCGCCAGAGCTTCAAGCCCGTCTTGACATTGAGAGATTCTGCGACAAAGTCTCAAAAGAAATGTATAGCAATGCCAAAGACCCAAAAGGTGTTGCTGGCGATGATGCCAGGCGTCAATTGACTAGGATATTTCGTTACGAATATGAAAAGATGGAGAAAACGACTCTCTCTCAACAGAATTCTTCTCCGATTATCAGACTTTACTACCGTGCGGCTGGACTGCACCTTCGGCTCTCGGCTTTCTTTGATTCAAGTACCACACCTGGGTACTTGGACGACCTGATGGGATTATGGCGGGCTACATATGAGTTCTTGGATGTTGTCTTCGAGCTTGAAAATCCATCAACAGGGAGTATTACTGGTGGTATCCTTCATTTCGCCACAGGCTACATATCGCAAATGATCATTGCTGCTTCCTTTTCATTACTAAAGCTACTCAGTTCTTTTGCAAAGTTCATGGACTTTGACCGTGGGCGCCAACTGTTTCGTCGTGCCATTGACGGTATCAGATCCATGAGCATCGTGCCGGGTGACTTGCCTCTGAGACTCGCCGAACTCATGGCTCAGATGTATAATGGAGCTCGAGTTGAACAGCGCCAGATAGCACAAATAAGTAATGGCAACGAATTGAGTTCGAGCTTTGGTGACATAGATAATAGCTTGCAATTGAAACTTAGATGCAGGATGAGCATGAGCTTGGTATATGATACTATTTGGAGATGGCGAGAGGAGTTTCAGAGCCAAGGCAGAAGTATTGAAGGTCAGTAATGTTTACCAATCGTCCTGCATGATTTTAGTTCTGTTAAAGAAGACCCAACTAAAAGCTCAATACAGCAGCGATTCAAAACCCGACCAATCTCGATAGTTCCAACGAATCGTCTGCTTCTTCCACTCATTTAGACAGTACCCTTGTTCCTCCAACTCACCAAATGCAGAATCAACTCCTCGCTGCAGCTAGCGCGGGGAATACAAGCGATACCATCCTCGGTGTCGATCAAACGCTCGGTGGACTTTTCGGTTTTGGCGAACCGAACTTCGATGGGGGGTTCGACTCGCATTCTTGGTTTTTCAATGGAGGAATGGATTTAGGAATGGACTTTCCGTACAATCGACAGGCACTTCAAGGTCTTGAAACCAGTGGTTTTCTGACTTGAAAGCCAGAAAGCTTTTAATTGCCAAGCTAACTTGCGCACTAGACCTGTTCTTACCTATCCAAGGCTTGATTCCATGAACCTTTGACCTGGAGAACTTAGCCGGGAGAAATGATATAGGGGAACGATTTTCCCCAGGGTTGCTTACTACTAACCGTCCAATTTTGTTTCTTGGTTCCGGTTCAACACACTTTTAATCTCACTTATCTACTTCTTCCTTTATTTACGAAACTTACGACTCTTCTATGGCGCATTCGATGGTGGATACAATACCCCCTTTGAGATTCTTTTCCTTTTTAACCGACTTAGTACATTTCACTATATCCGATTCTGAAGTTCTTCCTAATTATGCCTGGTTGCCTTGCCTTTCTTATACTTCTATTTTAGCTTAGTCCTTCCTATGCTCGTGTGTCATATCACTAGTATGAGAAGATCAATAGGTTGAAGCATTTTTCTTTGATGATTATATATCTCTTTTAAGCGGAGTTGGTGACTGGGAGGGGATCTTTTCTTTTAACCGCCGGATGGCGATGTTTAGTTACCCAATTACCTTTTCCAATGGATGGGTGGAGGAACGACAATGGTTTAATTGCGACCTGCGTCCTAGCTTGGGCGTGCAAGCTATTAGGCCGTGTGCCATTTTAAGCTGGTTGGTAACGGTTGAATGATAATGGGTGATTTGCTTTGGTAGAATGAATGGAAACTAGTGATTCCAGAGGTCCAATGGCGAAGAGTACAAGCGTCGGCTGCAATGAGTTGGCTAATTGGTAGCTGGTAGCTAGATGATTGTTATTGACGCATCGTAGGTCGTACATAGCAATTGAAATTTGAATAAGACCCACAGGATTAATTATGGGTATGATTACTTGAGTGGTGACGATATGATCTTAGTGATGGGTGTACTATTGTGGTCGTGGAGGGTCTGGCCTCTTGGGGTTTAGGGGACGTAAACGATTCACGTATATCGCGCCAATGCAACAGGCAATTGGCAGTGAATTTAATGGGTTATTCGTGGGTGCTACATTCGATCAGATGCAATGGCCATTTCTCATGTCTGAAGTGTTGGACTGAGCCTCCGCTGGTATTATATCGGTTGGAAAATGTACGATGAAAAGGAAGGAAACGGAACTTTGAGTTTACTTCTCGCTGTAACTATCACAAGGTAACGGCTTTTAGTTTAATGACCAATCTTCTGACTGAGACGTACTCGACTCACTCATTGCCCACAAAATATACTCTGTGTGCTTGGGATCTTGTGCTTGTCGAACAATGTCTGGACAAAGACGCTTTCCTGTGTCGACCCTAACTGTGTACGGTCCCATCGCTCTGTTTCTCTGGAGCTCGGGTTTAGTAAACGTAAGACATCGACGATCGCAAGACAAGTAGCGGATGACCGAGCAACTGCGTTGGTTAGAGGTTTCCTTTGGATTCCTAATCTGTCTTTATCGATGAACTTTCGTCTTCAGCCATAGCAGCACTGGCACTTTGAATAGGATGACCTCATTCCTCGCTTCATACCCAGCTCTACCAGCTTCAGCTCCTTGTGTTAGTTAGAAAACTGGACTCTACGACTCTGTTATTACTTCCGGCTTTAACGTATATATCTGCTGGATGGATTTGTAATGACTACGATCCAATTTCCGAGGACAGCACGTACTTCGATCTTATCTCGGGATTTCAATTCTTGACAGCGTGAAGGTTATCATCTGTAAGTGACCTCTTATGAAGAGTGGATCTTTAGAGTGCGGGGGAATCATGAAGACTCTATATATCCATCTTTGTCTTTGCAAGAGTAACGGGGAAAACATAGCCATTTTTGATCAGAATTTACCGGGGTGTAGTAGTCCTGATGCTGAAGAAGCAAAAAAGAGTCTTCAAGCTTTGTTCGGCGAACGCAATTTCTAATTTGCATGGAAGATTTAGCTCCATATCAGGAGATTGGGGCAAGCCCAGCAAGTGAACCAATTTGATCAGTGAGCAAGCCTTCAGCAGCCAATCGCAACGATTTATTCATGAAGATCTACTCTAGTGGTAAAATTGTAGCGAGAAAAAACGATCAAAGAGTCTACTTGTTTCTATCATCATTCAAGTCGAAGACTTCATTTTCATGAACCATGACTGAGGCTGCGCGATATACAATGCTTAACAGACACGTTCTCTGATTATTAGCTTCTCTGTCACTGTTTTGATTCATATAGTAGTGATGAGAACGTGCAGTATAAGTATAAACTATGAGATAGACTCGATCGCGAATGCCGAGAGACTTTTCATCCTTCAAGGCATGCAAGGCAGGATATCTCGTAGCAGAGTTTGAATTCGAGTGTGCCAAGATGATTTTCTCGGTCAATAATACCTCGTGAGTCTGTTACTCAAAACTAACAAGTTTACACAAGTTTGCTGGCTGAACTGCAGCCAATGTCTAGAATTTCATCATGAAAAAATTATCACTATCCCTTGCTGACCCCTCGAAACTCACTCGGATCCTCTGAGTAAAAAGATTATGGACAATAGCATCTAAATTAACGAAGAAAACAAAAAATGTAGACAGCGTCTGGTCATGAAAACCAAGACTACCAATCTTAAACTCAAAAGTTTTCCCCAGCATCAAAACCACCTTCGCCAGCAGCAACCCCACAGTCAATCACAAACCCACGTGTTCCCACTTCCCAATTCTCATCACCGAGTACCGATGGCAAAAACATCACAGCCCTACCAATACAGCCCTACCCTCAATAGCACCCCCATTCCAAATGGAAATACCAAACTTGTTCCTATTCCCGTATCTCGCTCTGCAGTTCGCAATCGCACATCGTACCCCACCCACCACTCACATGCCTTCATTCCCAACCTCCGAATTTTATCAGCGTCCATTTTCGTACTCCGCCTTCCCTATTCCAGCAAATCTAAATCCTTACCACTTTCTCGGAACGACTCCACATTTCCTTTTGGAGACCACTGCATTCGGTATCTTTGCTCAATCTCAGGATGCTAAATTCTAGTTCTTACACAAAAGACTCGGCGCAGCCGATACGCTAAGATATGTAAACTGATAATCGGGGCGTTTGGTTCTCTTTAGTTTTTCTTTTTTGCCTTATATGCAGGTGAGAATTTAGTCTGCATTGTCTTGCTGCTTTTGGCCCCCAAATTCTTACTAGGACAAGTAAGGTATGGTGGTAATGTTGTCAGCTTACTGGTTTTCATAAATGGATACTTGATATCATAACTGGTGCGGTGTATGCAATATTTTTTGAGGGGTAAACATGTGAGAGTGAGATGGAGATGGCTGGTTTGCCGTGTGCATGGACTACGCCCTAGCCCTATGCAAATAGCGTTAGCTTGAGGGCTTGCCGGCTGGCAACGATTGACCGATGACGTATCAATATATATATATATATGAGGAGAGTGGCTATTTGTTACTTTACGGTCCTATGGATGATGGTGGGTTTATAGAATATAGTATTTTGTCCATATCTGACCACTTCAAGTTCTAAAGGCGAAAGTGGTCTATTCTTGAAATATGGTGGTTCTTTGCCTGGTATAAGTTCGATCTTATGATCCCAGGCTTTTTGTGGAGATAAGACTTTAGCGTTTTGAGGCAAGAAGGCTGATAGTTTGTCCTATAGCTAGAAGAGTAATTTGTTTTGTATTTTGTTATTATTGAGATTCGGTTTTTCAATGAGAAACTTTGTTATATCAATTTCTGTAATCTTATTTAAACAATTCTATTAATAGCAATTTTGAATGAAGTTGTATAAATGTATTGATATTATTATTAAAGCTTTAATAATAATAGTTTTTCCTTAAAGAATATATTTACAATTTTGCTTATCAAAATCAAAGTTATATTTGGATATAGGGTTTGATTTGTACTAGGCTTTTTCGATTTAATTTAGTTCTTTTTATATTACCCTTATAGCTTGAATATTATTCTACTTATAGAAAGATACAAAACTTGAGGCCTAAAACCAACAGATATCTTTTATATTTGGATTAAGGTTCAGTGATTGTATTAACAGGGGTATTACTAATAGTAATAATGGTTCTTTTGTTGGGTTTAATTGCTTTCGTTTCTAATCAGCAATTTTGCTAACAAATACTGAATATAAAGTAGATTGATTTTGAATTATATAGGCTTGTAAAGCTGTGTTATTATTGCAAGCTATAATATAATAGTAATCTCTATTAGAGATAAAAGATAATTTGATAAATATATTTTTAGAATCGATTGATTTATAGTTATTATTAGTATTTTTGTTATAGTTTTCTATAGTTGGTTTGTAATAATTGTTTGTTTGATAAGTATTTCAAAGGAATATTTTGATTGGTGATAATATATCCCAAATCTCTTTTGGAGATTTTCGTTTGTAAATAGTAGTAATAGTATTGAGTTATTGAGGTGATTAAACAATTAGGGTTTGATATTTATATATATTTTTCGAATAATATTATATTTACTCAATTTATATATAGATTATAATATTACAATCAAAGCAATCCAAAAATAATAAAAGTATTAGAAGATAGTTTTGTAATAAAGAATATCCAGATACCTTAATATAATCTTATTACTATAGGTATTATAAAATATTCAATAATAGTATTAGCGATATTGCTATTAGCTAACCGGAGTTATCAATAGTATATATAATAAAGATTTTGTATAAATATTGTATTGGGCGATAAAGGAACGATCAGCGAAAGCCTTGCCGGAGCATCCACTATCAATTATTCTCAGTTTTAGGTTAGTGAGATGGTGAATTACTAAATTCAGAGTAATTGCGGAGACTGAGGAGAAAATCTTAGTGATGCAACTTGGAGGAGATGATTATAGGTTGGTAAATTAATGGTATGGATGCAGATATTCTAAGCAATCTTCTGGGCAGGCATCGATGCAGTAACGATGCAAGTAGCGATGATACATGTGGGTATTCGTCGATGAGACTAAATTTTGAAGATGATGTGAATTATCTCAGATCTATCAAAACTTGTACCTGAAGTTGGATTTCAAGGCAAAGTTTGATTCAGTAACTCTCCCGTTCAATGCAATATTGTCAATCCATTTTATCTCCACGTTCTATTCGAGTAGGAGAGAAAACAGTGATAATACTATTTCATCCTCTTTCCTGAATAAATGCATGATCCAAATCTAAAACAGAAGAAAGAGTGCTCATTTGGCCATGGCTGTCATCTCGAACTGATAGGCTCGAAGATCTACCAACTTCCTTCCACGCAAATGGTTTTCACTTAGATACCCTCTTCATTGTCAATTTACCCTAACCATACCAAAGAAGCCCTCCCTAAAAATAACAGGCGCAAACAGGTAAGAGGATAGTAAAGGCATATCACATTCTCACACCAATCCTTCAAAGACGGCACACAACGTCAATCCTTCAGCTAATCCCCGGATAACTTCATAGTATGATATTGACCGGTCCAAATATTAATACATTGCAGATAAAGAACGCGCAACACAAACAATATTCGTGAAAGGTGGACCGGGTTACAAATTAAAGCGCTTGCTTTAATTTCTGCCTCAAAGGATTCATTCGGTAAGCCGAACAACCGTATTATTGTTCCGAGCTTCTGAACCACTCGGTTTCATACATGATTACTCTTCCATCTTGGTGAAGCCTTTCTTCATTGCATGCGTGTATAGAGCGTAGACATCAAATAAACTTCGTACGTGTTATCTTGCTTATCTTTGTTGTTATTGGGGGAGTTGTTGGGTTTCATCTGTTGCGGACGTAAAATGTTAGTTGATGTTGTGTTGTTGTTTCTGGGGAAGATGGTGTGAAGTGGGTTGAAGAAGCTTGGACTTACTATTCTGAAGGATGGACCATGCTGCCATGTGAAGCTATTTTGAGCTATTCATATTCCATGGGTGGATTATGGTGGAGATGCGTGATCAAGGTATGAAATGTTGGTCTTAGCGGCGGCAGTATGATCAGTTCTGATAGTAGAAAAGTGGGTTGAGAGTTCCAAGAAGAAGGGGGATCGTGAGGGTTTCAACAACTGTAACCGTAAAGGCAAAGAATGCTCCGATCTGAGTGATTTGCCATTTGTACCATGGCGAAGTTTGAGAGAAGGAATATGTTGTGTGATGTTTGTGGCATAACAATGAGCTAAGAGCTTGGGGTGTAAAATTCTCTGTTATGAAGCATCTGTGTCTTCTATGATAGTTAGTAAGTTTAACCCAGAAGAAAAATCAACGTTTCATCGAAGGAAACGGCCGACCTGGATAAAATCCTTCAAGAAGTCAACCCATCCTGGTGAAATAACCTTAGTTTAGCATGGGGGTACGATCGAGGGGATCAACAGGAGACCGCAGAATTTCCCCTTGCAGAGATAAACCCTAATCTTGCAAGCCATTGCAGAGGCTGGAGGGTGTACTGTTGTTGGCTATGATCAAAAGGCAGAACTGACATCAAGCCATTTTGTGATGCTGACGTGAATTAGATTTAACGGATTGCATGAAAAAGGTGATTCGCAGTTACGAAACATCTCTCTTGTTGTGAGGGTGTGGTGATGTTACAGTAGAGAGGATGTCAACCATGTGTCCGCTTGTGCTGCAATGGAACACTTTCCCCCATGGAATACCCAAAAGACATCTTTCACATCATTGAAAGTGTTCTGAGGTTGTTGTTTTTATTGTATCGCAAATTAAATACTCCGCACTCGTACTTGTGGATTCATAGTACGAAAGCCTGGAGTGCATGTTCTTAGAGAGCAGTTTACAAATTCAAAAGCACGAAAATTCCATGAGAATGAACGAAGGATTGTGATCGACGCTTCTCGTGGCTGTGTTAGTAGCTGAATTCTGTCGGCTCATCATCTTGAAAGCTCAAGATGGGTAAAATTCTCAAAATTCCAAGCTTCAGATATTCTTTGAATGAATATCGAAACACGTTCTATGGGGAAGGAGGTGGCACAAAGGGTTTGAATCTGGGCTTTTGTGTGCCATATACCAACATTAGCTCTGGAGAGTTATATCCTGTCCAATATTGCCTGTTGCCACGCCGCTATCCTTGGTTCCCAAACTCCAGAAAAATGTTCTCGACGAGAGTTCCTGTCACGAATTGATGGCATGCTTGTTAATCGCAATTCAAAATCTGGGGGCCATGAAGTCCCTCGTATCATAGCTCATACCACATGAAGTGAATCTCATCAACCACAGGATTGGAGACCAGGATTCATGGTCAATTTGAGTTGTAATTGGAAGGTCTACTGTCACCCCAGAGGGAGCCATTGATCCTTCGCGAAAATTATCATTTCAATGTGACTATTTCACATGATTACATTTCTGAGCCTCTGAAAGATAGCTATCTACCGATCTGATTTTTCGTTAACGCAGCCTTATGGTAAGATATCCGCCATCAATAGCTAAGGTAGAAGGTGCATCGTGCGATTTAATCTCGCATGGAACTGGTTGGTTGTTAAGCTTTTCCGACAGACCCGTGAGCATCTATCTCATTCCGACAGACTGGATCGATTTGTCCTCTTTTGAGAAATACTTCCACTTGCTCAGGAACATATCTCCGTGTCGTGAAGGCACAAGTTAGGGGGAAAAAACGGACTAGATGTCCATTCACCACATCATCAAGGGTTGCGATAGGATTAGTTCTTACCCCAGTATTATCGGCACATCGTTTTTTCTCATGTTGTACCCTCTAATTGGCTGAATTATTACGAGCCGAAATCCGTTTTATAAATCTAGGATAGGTTATTTCCAATATTTCCAATCTTATTCAACCCTTGCATATTAGAATTAGGATTAGGATTATACTTCATCGAGGAAGGATATTCTTTCCATGGTACCGCATTGCGTTGTATCGGGAGAATCCATTATTTCTCCAAAGCCTAAGCTATGTTGGTACCCAGCCGCCCTTGAATTGGAGACCTCTTGGTCGATTAAGTGTATACGTGGCTGCGCATGGCATAATGGCCATCTCCATATGCTTAAGCCCAGTTCCTCCCCGCCGTATTGATACAGTGAGTGTATTTGGATACCATTACCATGGACAAAGCCGACAATGTAGCATTCGGCAAGAAATCAGCAATGTATTTCCTGTTTATTGCTGTTACGTGTACCAGGTCTCTCAAATCGGTACCGTATGGGCCGTACAATTCGTAATGGTTTTGCGGCCAGGATCCAATTCTAGATTGGTGGTGGGTTTTGATTGGAAGGATAGGATTAACCTTTGAAACCACCCAGATTTTTCTGCCTCTACTGATAGGATCCGTGATGTACGAGTATAGAAAACTTGACCTTTCTTACCCCTCCATCATGTTCATGAAAGGGGGGGGATCACAATGTAGCTTTAGAAAACGGCCACCCGGATCCGAGTCCATTGGCCCAGCTTGGTCTTGATGCTTTAGCTGGCGCTGAGTTAGATAATGTAAAGTGTTTGCGGAAAAGGTTTTGCCTGTATTGTTACCGACAGTCTGGTTCAGTCTAGCAGGGGGTAAAATCGAATGGTATGCTGTCTCGAACGGTCGACCATTCAAATAAAATCATGAGACCGAGTAAGCTTGCCGGTTATAATGAAGTAATCACTAAGCCTCTTTAAGAAACCCGTGCAAATCGTACTTTCCCTTCTAATTCACCCAAGAGATTTTCGGAATCATCGATTTCTACTCTTGATGAAATTGCGTCGTGCTTACGAAGTACGTTCAATTGTTTCTCACGACTTTTAATTGACGCGACTGTGATTACGCCAACAATACTAACGGCGTCAAAATGCGCTTCTTTGTACCCCCTACATTCAGCTTATGCATATTTAAGTTGTTAATCGCGAGTTAGTGCCTTGGAGCTGAGATTTATCCTCGCTAGTAGACAGGCTGTGTGTACATTCGTTCTTGCAAATGAGTACATTGCGGAGTAAGGTAAATTCAATATCAGACGACTAATTCAATGTCAATCACAACAATTGAATTATGGTTGAGTCCCGAGTTCGGTTGCTAGCTAGGATGGTCAAAGGACGAAAGAGAAAACAGGGCTTAGAAATGCAAGAAGGGTTGGTTGAGATGAGGGGATCTCGGAAGATGGCCCTAGATTAAACAAGAATTACTCACTCATCCATTCATATAATTATAACCTCTTCCTTCATAACCAGCATCATGCTTTCTTTGAAGATGCCGTATTCCGTAGTAGCCCGTATATGTATATATACATACTCCGTACAGTGTGTAATGGAATGTGCATTATGCAGCCTTTTCCAAATTGGGCATTAATGATGTTTATTGTATATAAGCACTAGATCATATGAGGAAGCTGGATGGAAATCACATTCGCTTCGAGATCGTTCAAAAGGAGGCAATTAGATTCCGGGCCCATAAATTCTCTATCAGTAAATCATATCCGGTTAGATCATGTGGTCACTGTCTAAAGACGCTAATGCAGAAACGTAAAGCTGTGATCTCTATATTCACAGATCCACAAAAGTCCACAAAAAGCGCGCGGTTCGAAAAATTGTTGGCTTCGCTTGAATAATCCTCCATCAACATATGAGTTTGACAAGGCTCTACTTCCTCCTTCCCACCACTTCTCACTGTACTTACTCCCACACCAACCCCTCTACAGGCTAAATATTCTCACACTCTCTCCTTCAATCGAACTTCTGATTCGTTCAATGTCCGAGTACTTCTTAATGCCCGCCATGGGAGGAACCGTTACCGTGCCCTCGGGATCAAGCACGTCGCTACTTTCGATTCAATCACGTTACAATAACTAGCATCCCTGGCCAGATTTCAGCAAAGCATGAAACATACCCCGTCAACTGGCAGGCTCCAAAGAGGTTTCTTCTATGGACAAGCTGTGCTGACCTGGATCGTTATGGAATATTTAGACTCTTGCGGAGAGGTAAGCCTGTCAGTGGCCATGTATGCATGCTCTTCGGCTGCCCGGTGGCCACAGAATATGTCCTCTATTGGTATATAACAGTATGTTTTTCCTGCATATGAGACCCAGAATTTCATCAGCTACCGAGGTACGGGCAAGACCTGAAAGCGATTTCAAATGAATACGATTGCAAAATGGTATGTATTATTTGCATCCTATAATCACCGACGTAAATAATCTTTTGATCATCAAATAAAAAACTCGCGTAATACCTGCCGTGGGTCCGGAACCTTGAGATCGTTTCATTTATTACTGCACAGCAGTGCACAGTGCACATACCCTTAAATTCTAAACCTTGGAGTGAGATGGATGCCCGCAATCGTCTGCTTAAACCACATCAGCAATCTCAGGAAGGCGATAACGAATTCAACATTAGCAATAGGCAAGGTTGCGTCACAACACCCAGCCGCCGTTGCACGCGCTGGGGTACCATATACTTCTTAATTTTTAAGCTTGAAGGTACCGCTATACCAAAAATGGATGGTGTAATAATCAAAAGCTAAGTCGGCTAAGACTCCCATCGCTCAAATCATATTTGCTACCAAGTACCGTGCATTCCCCTCATATCCCGGCGGCTACCCCTTCCCTTGTTAACATCCCACTTTGTTTAGTCAAGGCGCTACCTTGCTCCTGCTCACTGCCACCTGGTCCCCGGCCCAATGAGTGACCAGGGCTGAGTATACTGTGCCTCTCATTCTGTTTAAACTTATAGGTCCTGACTGGCATTAGAAAAGTCATCGATCTTCTACTTACTAACAAGGCTTCCATTGACTCGAAATTGTCAGGCAGATTGATTTGATTGTGACTACACAATTATCCTATAAATCCCAAATGATTGATATATATTCTGGTAAGATACCCTCTCTCCTCTGTCGTCTCACAGATCCTCTCTCCATTGATTAAACTTATTTGCCAGCTCCTATTTCATCTCCTACATTCTTCGAGGATTCTTTTGCTGTTACGTCTCCAGCTATCTTCAAGAAACCTCTTCTGCCTCGACTCAAAATGACCACCATGGGGGAGCCTGCCTTTGGCGGGGGTCATAGTATTCCTCATAGTGCAAGTTACACGAGTGCTAGAGCCTCAGATGTTCCTTGGACTCCATACAGTGCTGTACGTTTATATTATTATGACTAGTGACTAGAAGCCTCTAATTATGAATATAGGTTTCGTCATTTAATCTTCCAGCACTTTACGATTCATCTTTGATCACACCCATTACAATGGCACCATCTCCGAGCATTTCTTCAAGACCAGCACCCACAGTAAGAGAGAGGGATATAAAGTTATCGCCATCCATGGAATCACCAGATTATCCACTCTTTGGTGGAGGCGCGGACGACTTTGGTTCAAGACTCGGTTCTGCCCCTATGAAGCAAAAAGACCCAAATGCCAATAATTCCAAGATTCCTACCAGCGAGCCTAATTATCCCACCTCTCCTGCTCTTTTCTGTGCTTCCCCGTATTATGGTTCATTTGGAGTTTCCGCTACGCCAAAATCAGGGCGAACAGCTGAGTTAACATCTCCAAATATTAATACCAGTCCTCAAAACCCAACTTCAAGTGCTATGAGCGCCGATCTCCAAAGGTCACGCCATGCCACGCCAGCTCAAAGTCCTGAAAGCTACAGAGTAAACAACCCCACACCAATACTGATTGCTCCTAACCCCAACACAATGCGACCAGCGACTAGACCTGGAGATATGCCATACAGAGATAGCCTGTCATATAGTCGTCATGATTCTATGCATTCCATGCATTCCATTTTGACGTCAATAACTTCGTATAATTCGACACCACCTCAGTACCATGAGCAACAACTTGCTCCCCTTCCTAGTCGAAGGAAGAGAAAAGGCCCACCCACAACTTTGGATGGAGATATCATTTATCATGGGGATATCACCGACGAGGAACAAATTCTGATGCAGTTATCCGATGTTGAAGGTCTCGCGTGGAAAGAGATTGCTAAGCAGTTCAATGAGAGGACAGGCAGGAGTATGAAAGTTCCGGCTCTTCAAATGCGTAAGAAGCGGCTTTGCGAACGTCTCCGCATTTGGACTGATTGCGAGGTACATCCCTAGCTCATTATGTATTTCGGTCAGATCAGTCACTAATCCAGACGATGAAGAAGCTAACCAAAGCTTAGGAGCGAGCTTTGACACTTGCTTGGGAAGACTACGAGAGAGGAAAATGGGAGGCAGTCGCAAAAGGTATGATGAAGCATGGAGTGCAAGAAAAGTGGAGTAAAGAAGCCGTACAGAGGAAATTTAACGAAATGTTTCCTCCTGACGATCGACCATACAACACGGAGTACACCCTATCCAAACATTCAGAGCAACTACCCTACGATATTAAGATGGAACCACGAACGCCGTGGGCAAATCACGATGAAAGGGATAGCGCAATTCACAGTCTCACAGACGAAGAGCAAACCTTAGTAGGCGAGTTGAGAAGTAGAACTGCAAGCGATGCTAGTTCGCTACATTTCCAGCAGCAACAGCATCAACAGATAATGTATTCGCAACAGCATCAGCAGCAACATCAAGAGATATGGGCGGGGAATTGAACGGGGACTGATGAAGTACAGGCTTCGTGAGTGAAAGATCTGGGCAATTTCTTATATTTTTATACAGCATCTTGGAATTTTCGTTTTTGCGAAGTTTTGGGTACAAGCAACAAACGTTCTATAGAATCATTGAACTACACATTATATTGTGTAGAAGGAAATTAAAATGGGGTTTACAGGCAGGCCATCAATGGGGACACTTCTCAGGGCGGCAAGCATCTGAGATCATCGTTATGAGGATTTTCTTTTCCTAGAGCAACCCATATATATTCATTGTATAAATTAATAAATAGTCTTGAAGAAGCAGCGCAGTCTTTCACTGACAAATACATAACTATCCACCACTGTTTATAACAGACCACAATTTCCAAATATCTAGTAGTTTCAAGTGTATAAGTGGCGAGGCAAAATCCAACGTTCACACTTTTTTTAACATTTTCACTTGCAACAAACAAGGCATATCGACAAAAAATCATCCACCATGAATGTTAGATTTTGGCATACTCCGCAGGCTCGCAAATAAAGTGACCTCTCAATCATGCGGACAAGGGTATGTATACATCCACGAGCTAGATGGGGTGGGCATTCCTTGTAAGGCTGCAAACCAACTGTTTTCCTGGCCAATGCGAGTCATACTCAAGTCATGCCGGCGGAGATTGGCAAATTACTGAGCCGTAGATATGTTTCGAGTCTACTTCCAGGATTTGATGGCTAAATCTTTCTCTATCATCATGAGGGGTCTTATTTGGGGTATGGATAGGGTAACAAATCTTTTGTAACCCGAACGACATGAGAAGGATGGCTGGATATGAAAAGTCTTTCGATTGCAATGGGCTAGATACACATGGTATGCTGGGCTCAAGGTCGTATTGACAATATAGTTCTGACCAATCTGTGCCTTTTTAATATTACGGTCTGTGATTGCCAGGTGGCTTTGAGGGTCTGGTTTAAGAATCGACGGTGTAACAGTGATAGTGCATGCGAAGTGGGAACCTCTTAGGAATTTTCCGGAAACACATGCTATTCACATCTCCTCACTGTTCCAGAAAGAAAGTTGCCGACTTCTCATTTTAGTGGCGCGGACTGTGCCAGTACGATCTTACACATTTGCGTGAAAAAGAGTATTTAAATTATATGATATTTACTCGTACAGCCATGTAGATGATCTTTCAGTTGGGTAATTGGTCCGTGGGTACTGTCCTTGTCGGTATTTGTATAGTTGCTTGGCCCTGTGAGATGCACTTTGGCATTTCGATAGCTTCGGTATTTTACTTCCTCGAAAGTATCAGACGACCTTGTTCATTGTAATATAGTCTGTGCATTTATCCTGGCAATAGATACATGTTCACCAATTAGACAATTCTACCGGATAGATGAGTGCTCATTTTGCATGACATGGTCGACTTGTTTAAATCCCATTCATTTTTTTTTCACTTGCACCCTCTAGCCTTGAACCCCCAAATCATATCCAATGGGAAGTCAAATACACATCTTGGATGTGCGACGTATGCTGCGGTACATCATTTTCCTGATCTATCACATCTCCCTAAAGATGTCTAGTTGGCGAGTTCATCCTTTCCAGTTTCATATCCTGCACATGACAGACAACACCCACTGAAGATACCAATGGCATACAAGATTCCACTCATCACCACCAACTTTAAGGAGCTTTCAAGTACAAAAATTCCCCAATCTTCGTGAAGAAAACCGTTAGGGGGCCAAGAAATTCAGCCACCAAAGTTCTCATCATCTTCCATCTATATCACCCCTAACCTAGAAACACTCACTGCCGCTCCCAACACATTCAGCACTAAGCGATGGAAAAAGCGGGCTGAGATGCATCATGGATTGTGCTTATATTCTCTCACCTGCTGTATTTCCACGCTGCAGCGTTGACAGATTGCAACAGTTGGTTCAGCAGGGGTGCACAAAGCAAGGCAGAGAAGACGGCAGAAGTTCAAGAATTGGTGACTGGATTGATGATGTTGAATGGTGCGCCTGGTACCGCTCATAAATTAGCCTAGAACGTGTAATTTGGTATGAAGTCCTGTTGCTCAGTCTACATTAAGTGGAGCTTCGGGCAGAATGCAAAGTCTAGCATGAAGGGGGTGGAGGTGAATGAAGATATTCGTCTCGGTAGTAGAATTAAGTGTGCGTGGCGTCAAATAAGAGGAATAGCGGGCATTTTTGTCACAATCTGTATGGGTTTTGTGATACTATAGGCCGATTCCATGAGATTTAATCTTAACATGACTAGGGAGGATATAAGAGTTGAGCTTGTCTCTCATCGGGTCTTTTAAATGAATAGATCGGATGGTTATAGTCGATCAAATTTCTAACGATCAATTGCAATCGGATATTCTCCCATAAAGTTCGAATGAGCCATGCTTTTGCAATAGTTTCTCATGGTCACTGTTTTTTCTTCTCTTTAGCGCTAGCCATATTTTATTGCCCTACGCCACCCCCAGAATGTTCCAAGCAGTGATTTCTGGCCCGAGATTACACTTTCTTAATGCAGCTTAACTTGGCCATAAAAGACGATTACTTTACAAGGACTACGTGCAAATATGAACCAAGTATGAATCTATCTCGGGTGCTTGGGTGCTACACGAACATCGTACCAAAGGCACACCAATGCGCACCTTTAAGCCCTGCTGTGAAGAACCACTTTCCAATTCAAAATGCTTAAGCAATCATAGCCATTCAGCCATGGTATTGAACAAAGTGGATTTGCACAATCATTCGAACTTTTCCCTTTTTAGCAAAGTGATTATCATTCACTCTTGTATGGTATCAATTCACGATCGCCATACCGCGCCCAGTGTCGACATGTCTCATCTAAGACAGTGGCTGGCCAGTGCCGACATTTGGTTAACTTTAAGAAATGCGCGCGGCGCTGAGATGGTATAAGCACTTTAATATACTTTTTGGGGTCGAAAACATACAATACGAGATTTTAGAGATGACCCAGTAGTATTGGTTGCCGCTTGAATGAACTTACTTCCAATGAGTGATCAATACTTGGGTCGCAGCTTCTAAGTTCGTAATACCACATAGCAAGGATCTAGCAACGTCTGGCTCCGACAACAGTCCATAATCTATTCGATCGACAATCAAGACATTGAAAATGAAATGTCGTGTGACAGTGTCAAGTGTTTGTTATAACCGTGATATTCTACTTCTATCACGACCAGCACTAGCTGTACTACCGTCATTCCCATTTGTCTTCGATGATGTGGTCATTTATCATATCCGTTCTCGCTCATCTCTCTAATCACTTTTCCAATCAGACATAACCCACCATTTTTGTGCGACAAGAAATCAAAAGCTCCCATTTGCTTGTGCTACACAAGATGGGCTTTGTGATGCATATGAAGTTCATATATCAAATCACTTGACGAGAAACAGACCCAACACTTCGGTTCTGATTTAAGATTCCTTCCTCTATTGCATCCTATATTATTAGAAAATCTTCTCTTTGCATTGTGACCATAGTCCTACTTTCTAACAACATCGGACTCCCAAATTCGCATCTTAGCAGCCATGGTAGTTTACACCTCGCTTCAACTCCAACCAAAATACGGATATCCCTCCCGCCAGACATCGTTGCGTCACAAGATATCTTAGTCCTCATTCAACTGGTCACATATCCGCTGAAAACGTGGGCTCCCTCCCAATCTCTACGGCAAGTTCAACAGAGTAGGGATATCATGCCACATCAAGTTGATGAGTATGCGTCTTCTTCGACATCAGTCGGCAGCGTGACTAGAGCTCAATTTATCCGAGCTAATAGAAACTAGATCTGCGCCATCTACTAGAATGAGTTCACAGCGAATTCATGCAATAGCTACTGCAAACCGCCTATCTAGCTTTTTCGGGCATTGGAAATATGGGGTTCACATCTTACTCCGTCCCAATAATAATAATTTTGCCTTGGCTTCAAGTCAAGTGATGCATTTCAATGAGTGGTTGTAGAAATTGTTTCCTTCGTCTCGCTGGAGAAGTGCCCTGTCACGCGATTTAAATGTTCATACTCACTCACCAAACCCCCCGAATTGCTTCTTTTCCTAAGAAATTAACTGTACCTGAGTGACTCGGATCTGAGGTCTAGTCCTCCGTTTTTGTTCCCCACAATTGCACAAAAACATGAAAATAGAGATAACTGTATGAGCGAGATCTTATGTCTTCTGTATATTATGGAGAGTCAAAGAGGAATGGGATTATTGAGCACTGTTCCTTTTCAAGGAGAAAAACATTGTATGCATCTTGGAAGTCAAAATAAGTCCCAGCGATAAAGTAAATGTTGAACTAAGAAATTATCTCCGCGTGAAATGGCTAGATTAAGAAGAGAACGATATTATCTGCTAGCTTTGCACTGAGCGTAACGAAATCAAATATTTGAGTTTCAATCGGCGAAATTCCTAGCCTCATTGAACCTTGAACATGTTTGAAGAATAAAGCTCCAAGAGTTTTGAATCTTTGTGCATCCGGTGCGAAAAGATCCTATAGTCCGTTCTCGTCACTTTCCCTATTCATGCTATTAGCATACCATACGAATGGATATCTGCCTCCTTCTCTTTACCCACCCACGATACTTTTCTGACATGTACAGATAGACTGCGCAACGGGTACCCACAGAACAAATAATACCTCTAACAAATAATCCGCGGATAATATATATACAAAACAGATAATTTAAAAATCTAAATAAATAATCTATAGATTATCTGTGGATATTCACAAATTACCCACTTATCCACAGATAATCCATTTATTTACAAATCCACAAATAATCTATAAATAATCCATAGATTATCTATAAATATCACATATATTCCATTTTCGCTTAAATTTGAAACTATTCCTATATCATTTTCAAACCTAAAAATAATACAAACTTAAATTTATATTAATATTTATATTAATCATAAAATTTTTCATATATTAATATATACGGATTATCCACAAATAATCCACAGATTAAGTCAACCACCCTACTTTCGGGCCACCCCTCTTTTGGGCCACCCTTTTGTTACAGGAGCTGCCTCTAGGGTCATATAGAAGTGGTTAGAGATCTCTCGAGGTGGTTTAGATTAGACTTCAAATAGGAATTCAATATGATTATAACTAATTACAATTCTCATAACTATAGTAATAAAACTAATAATTGTTTTTGAATACAAAGCTCTATATTATAATGAAACCTATTCCCTATATAAATCTTCATCCTTATTTAAACAATTAGAAAAGCTAATCTCTTCTGGAGCGCTATCGCTCTATATCTATCCATTATATAACACTAATCATATAACTTCCAATGATACTATTGTTTATTTAACCTATATTTATTAATTAACCTATAACCACTGTCTATCCTGTACTTACTGTAGGGTAGATGCTAACAAAGATAAGTACCTATCTTTTAATCACTGATTACTTATTTGGTTACCTTTATCTTTAGTTATCCTTTAATCCCACTGTCCCTATAGTACTGTTTTCGTAGGTTCCGACACCAAGGCCTTAGGTTTATCTCATAATCCATATTGCGGTGCGTACCTCCGTAACACCTTTACCACCAAAAATTGCTTTTTCGACCTATTAATATCTCTATCAAAACACAATATAATTTTATAAAATTAAATATAATAAATCTTTATATCGATATTACTAATATATTACAATTTCAAAATTTTAGGATTTTTCTGGATCGAAATCTGAAGGCTCAAAATATCGATTTTTAAATTTATATGTGATTTATATACAAATTTAAAATTTCATTAAAAACCTCGATAATCCTTCAACAAAAATTATTAAAAATAAACTATTTATTTTTTTAAGATTTTTGAACTTCAATTAATATCGAAATATTAGAAAATATTTATAGTTATAGATATAATTTTTTTACAGGGATTAATATATTACGGGAGCTGCCTCTAGGGTCATATAGAAGTGACTAGAGATCTCTCGAGATAGTTTAGACTAGATTTCAAATAGGAATTCAATATAATTGTAATTGGTTGCAATTCTCGTAACTATAGTAATAAAACTAATGATTATTCTTAAGCATGAAGCTTTACATTGTAATAAAACCTATTCCCTATATAGACCTTCGTCCTCGCCTGGACAGCTAGGAGAGCTAGTCTCTCCTGGAGCGCTGTCGCTCCATATCTGTCCATCACGTGACACCAGTCGCGTGACTTCCAATGGTACTACTGCTTATCTAACCTGTGCTTACTAGTTAACCTGTAACCACCTGTTACGGGAGCTGCCTCTAGGGTCACGTGGAAGTGTCTAGAGATCTCTCGA
>JBBMOJ010000504.1:0-27910 GCA_038090695.1 Sclerotinia spermophila | reverse complement strand
CCAACCTTATCGAATTCCTACTTGAAGTCTAGTCTAAACCACCTCGAGAGATCTCCAGACACTTCCACGTGACCCTAGAGGCAGCTCCCGTAACACTTTTGAATGTTCATATAATTATTTCGATACTAATCTTTCTAATGAAAAAGAATATATAAAGTAAGTATTATATAAATTATAATAGATTACAAAAACTGGGTATCAAAATCATCGAAATCTTTATCCAAGAAAAAACTATATTAATTAATTCTATAACCAAGTTGAATATTTAATTGTAGAGGGAAGGTGGATATAAATAAAAGAGATTGGATAAAACCTTTTTACAAATTAGTTTTATTATAAAAAGTATTGAAAATAAAGGAAGGATATATAAATAGGTTTTATAGAATCATTTACAACTCTTTTATTCAAGTTTTTCTTTAGAATATATAAATACCTTTATTTTATATTCTTCAAGTGTTTATAATAATTGGACTCTGATTTGGTTTCTTGTTTGTGCTTTACTTTTTTACTTTAAGATTGTTTGTGATATAATATTATAAGTTATATTAAACAGTAAATTATTATTATTATAGATTTTTCCAATCCTAAAGATTTATCGATAATAGATTGAACTTACTAATTCATAATCTGTATAACGATTTATATTCCTATGATATTTGATTATCAATTCTATAGATTAGTCTTTTATATTATATATATGCCCGATTGTATATGTGAAAGTGTAGTGGTGTTGTATATCTAGGTAGGTATATTTAGGTAAGTGAAAAACTGTTTCCCTAATTATTTAAGATTTCTATTCTTCAAATAATTTCTTTGTTTCAGTTATTATATTATAGCGGATATTGAATTGAAAAAGATTATATTGAGTAATAAAATAAAGAATAGTAGTATTTCCGAATTGGAAAGGAATGATGTGATAGTAGTGATTATTATATCTAGTATTATTATATTAGGTATAGTCCTTGAAAATGTGGGAGTAATAATGCTTTTTGATTTTATTTAGGTTTCTCTTTAGGTTGATGATATGAAAGTTCATATTATAGATAAGGGGAAAATCGTTATGTTTTCAGAAAACATAAATAGTTATAATTGAAGATAGTAATTTCAGAATGAACTTGATAATAAATAATAAAGGATTTGAGCTAAATTGTGAGTAATATAGTATATTCGAATAATCTTTTATAATAGGAAAGTTCTTGATTTATTTTTTAGTAATCTTTTAATATAAATACTAACTTCTCAATCTTATAGATAAACCTTCTACACCTTATATAATCTTTCAAAGTATTGTTATAATGGAATCTAATCTTTTGGTTAAAGATATATCTGAAGTGGTATTACAAAATCAAAATGAATTTTTGGTTATAATATCTATTTCGAAGTTGTAATAATTAGTCGAATATAGGATCCAAGTTTTGTAAGAAAGTAAAGATAGAATAGATTTTATTTAAATAGAATTGGAAAAGAATAATATAATAGTAGTATATAATAAATCTCAAAGTTCAAATGTGGTTGTTGAAGTAGAGAGTAAACCTTGCTTTACTTTTATTATGTTAATAGGATATTCAGAAATCTTTGTAATTTAGATTGGAATTGTATAACTAAGGAAACTGGTATCGAGGTTTTTTCGAAAATAGGTGAGTTTGGCTATTTAAATTGTTATGGGTATAGATAGCAAAGAAAAAATAGTAGATA
The DNA here is from genome assembly GCA_038090695.1 of Sclerotinia spermophila. Classification (NCBI taxonomy): domain Eukaryota; kingdom Fungi; phylum Ascomycota; class Leotiomycetes; order Helotiales; family Sclerotiniaceae; genus Sclerotinia; species Sclerotinia spermophila. The sequence continues at coordinate 26,215 of JBBMOJ010000504.1, read as the reverse complement.
TAAAGAGATGGAAAACATAGGGTTATACTATAAAGGGATCTTGGCCTGATGAATACTTGGTATTTTGGTAAACAAAAAGAGTGGTAGATTGGTGATATTGGATGAAGTATATGTAAATAGAGTAATTGAATGAGAGCAATCGTATATCAACTATTTCTGTGATTACAGGAGTCTTTCTTTGATTGATTGATCGAAAGGCAATAGGAAGTATTTAATTAAGGCTTTGTGGTGGTAGATTCTGTATTTGATAGAGCGATTGTTTTGTTACTGCTATAAATTCTTCAATATTTTTATAATATATTAAATAAATTATTTTTAATATATTAATCTAATTAATCTGTTTTTTGTATTTAATAAAGCTTATTTCAATCAATAGGGTCTTAATGAATTTTCTAAATTTCTTGATTTTTGAAATATTGAAAATTTAGGCCTGAGGCAACTTTTTATCAAAACCTATAGGTTTTACTTGTTTTTCAATCTGTATTATATCTATATTTTGAATCTTTTATTGATATATAGATTGAAACCAGATTAGATTCTTATTTATATAATACATTCTATATTATATAGTACAATAATAAAGCTTGTAATTGAAGAATAAATCAAAAGTGAAATGAAACGATTTATAAATAGATAAATCCACTCCCCTTTAGACTTTCGACTAATACTCCCACCTATACTTTAATTCCTATATTTGCTCCTTTAGCTCTATATATATATACCTCTCTCCTATATTTACTTCTTTAGCTCTATATATATATACCTCTCTATCCATTTTTCTTTGAATTCTAATATTGAAAGATTCTAAAGCCCCTTAGGCCAGTATTTTCTTTTTTTCTATTAAAATTCAATAATAAATGAGTTACAAAAAGTACTAATTTTATTTATCACTAACAAAACACTCACTTTATTAATAACAAAAAGAACTTTAATATCATAATATACAAAATAGAAATTAGTATAAGGGATTCATATTGAATTTCTTTTCATCCGGAATATTAACTTTGCCAGGGAGGAACTTCATTCACTAAGTCTACTTGTACAAGTGATTTCTCACTGTATATATATAAGCTGGTCTGTGGTTGTCATTATCCCTGTACTAGCACTTAATAACTGTCAAAATCAAACAACTTGTTGCTCTGTAGTTGTTGTATTGTAACTGGCTATGTAATGAACGTAGATAATAATGAACGAAAATAACGACTGCAGATCATTCTGATCATAGGGGGCTGTGGGAATACGACTCTAAGAGAACCGCAAAAAAGTCTAGTTTGGCCCAATGTGAATATCTTTGAATAATAAGAGTTGAAAGGCTAACTAGTAGTGAACCTGAATTGCCAATCAAAGACTTTGCCATGAAAGACCTTTCGCTTAGGTGAAAAGCTTTCTGTCTAGGAGGCTCGAGAAAGGATCTAACAGAAGAGAAAAATTGGGACACAAGAATCACTCAATTGTCTCTATCAGATATTGAAAAGACTTATCTTTCTATACATGAAGACAACATCGAGTTACATTCCAATATAGGTTGATTGTGTAAACTCTATAGTAGATTTCAGTAACCATGAACATATCTTCTTGGTGTCTAACCCGGAATATTGCTTGTTTAATTCAATACTGTTGAATACTCATATAAACATATGAAAGAGTGAATGTTTCTAATGTCCTATTGGCCCCTCCTGCTTGAGAGAGATTCAATTCATCAAAGATGGTAAAAGGCATTTCCCCGTAGAACTAATATTACTGTTCCAGTCCTAAGTAGCAGTGTATTTGTGTATGATATACAATGACTTCAAGGTCCTCCCCGAACTTTCCGGTGTTAAGCAGGATCTAATCTTGTCCTCTGTAGCATTGAATCTTGTGAATAGAATCAAAATAAGAAAAACTTTTTTTTTTTTTTTTTTTTTTTAACAATCCATGAACACCTTAATGCAGGTGGGTCTGTTATTGCCTGAGGCCAAAATAATACTAAAAAGACCCTTGGCGTGCTCCCCTACATCGGCCATACATTAAAAAAAAAAAAAAAAAAAAAGTTGAACAATATTTCGAACCAAACTTCAACTCTTTTTTCTTGTCGTTCCTTTTACATCATTTTCAATATTTGCATGCGATACATGTAAGTATACTTTGAAAATGGATCAACAACAATTCCTAGAGCTCTTACAGGGCGTTCAAATTCGTATGTTTCTTTCAAATCTCCAAATACCCCTCCATTTTTGCTAATCTTTCCATCTTTACAGCTGATACCGAACGTGTCAAGGCCGCAACCACAGAATTAAGAAAGAACTATTACCCAAACCCAGAATCCCTTCTCTGGCTTATCGAGATCTTCATCGCTCATGGAGATCAAGCAATCAGACAACAAGCCGCCGTCGAGGCTCAACGCTTGGTCAAGAAGCACTGGAAAAACATTTCAGATGCCCAAAAACAACAAATTAGAGAACAACTTCTACAAAAGACTCTAAACGAGGAGGTCAAATTGGTTAGACACTCTGGTGCTCGTGTCATCGCGGCTATTGCAGGTCAAGATATCGAAAATGGACAATGGGCCAACCTTCCAGATACCCTCGCACAAGCCGCAAGCTCTCCTCAAGTCTCCCACCGTGAGGTCGGAGTTTTCATTCTCTTCACCTTACTCGAGACTGCTTCACCATATTTCGCCGAACGAACTGCTGTTCTGTTCTCTATTCTCAGCAAAACTATCCACGATCAAGAGAGCACTGATGTCAGAATTAACACTTTGATCTGCCTTGGTGCCGTTGCTACCATGATCGAGCCGGATGAGGACCCAGAAAGTTTGAAACTTTTCCTCGAGATTTTCCCACAAATGGTCAATGTCTTAAAGAATTTCATTGATTCCAAGGAGGAGGACCGCACTGTACAAGCTTTCGAAGTTTTCCAAACTTTGTTGGGATGTGAATCAGCTTTGATCGCACCTCACTTCAAAGACCTTTGCAACTTCATGCTTGAGGTTGCCGCAAATACCAACAACGAGAACGACGCAAGAACTCAAGCTTTATCCTTCATCATGCAATGCACCAGATACAGAAAGATGAAGATTCAAGGCACCAAGGATTTGGGTGAGAAGATCACCATGACCAGCATGCAAATCGCTACTGAGCTCGAAGACGATGATGATGAAGATGATGAGACTTCTCCAGCTCGCTCTGCATTGGGACTTCTTAGCTTACTCGCAGAGAGCTTACCGCCCCGCCAAGTTATCGTTCCTCTTCTCAACGCTCTCCCCCAATTTTCCAGTCACCAAGACCCAAGATATCGTCAAGCAGGTATCCTTGCACTCGGTATGTGTGTCGAAGGTGCACCAGATTTCGTCGGCACTCAAATGGATAGTTTCTTACCTATTGTCTTCAAACTCCTTGAGGACCCAGAAAGCGGTGTCAGACATGCAGCTCTTAACGGTGTTGCGAGATTGGCAGATGATCTTGCCGAAGATCTCCAAAACACTCATGAGCACCTTATCCCTGCTCTCCTCAAGAACCTCGATGCTGCTATGCAATATGCAGCTGGTGGAAACAACGATAAGCAAACTCTTGATACCATGAAGGCATCATGCGGTGCTTTGGACTCCTTGACTGAGGGTATGGACCAAGAGATTGTCAAGAACTACCTTCCAACTCTTGTTCCACGTCTCACTCAGTTGTTAGATCACCCAGATGTTGGTGTTAAGTCTGCTGCCGCCAGTGCTATCGGTTCCCTTGCAAGCTCTGCTGAAAAGGAATTCCTTCCATTCTTCAAGGACACCATTGAGAAGTTGGCACAATTTGTTGAATTGAAGTCAAGCAATGATGAACTCGATCTCCGTGCTACTGTCTGTGATTCCATTGGCAGCATGGCAGCAGCTGTTGGGGCTCAAGTCTTCCAACCTTATGTCAAGCCATTGATGCAAGCAAGTGAAGAGGCTTTACACCTTGACCACCCACGTTTGAAGGAAACAAGTTATATTCTCTGGAGTACCCTGGCAAAGGTTTATGAGGAGGAGTTTACACCTTTCCTTGAGGGGGTTGTCTCCGCTTTGGCTGCTTGTTTGGACCAAGAAGAAGATAACCTCGAAGTTGAGCTCGGTGAACATGCTCAAGACTTGCTTGGTCAAGAAGTCATTGTTGCTGGAAAGAAGGTCAAGGTTGCTGGCGCTACAGATGTCGAGGAGGTTGATGACATGGATGATGATGATGATGACGAAGACTGGGACGATCTCACCGCCGTTACCGCCGTTGCGATGGAGAAGGAAGTCGCTGTTGAAGTTATTGGTGATATCCTTACACATACCCGTCAACACTACATGCCATACTTTGAGAGAACAATCGAGGCTATTTCTCCATTGGTTGAACACTCTTATGAAGGTGTTAGAAAGACTGCCATCAGCACAATGTGGAGAGCATACGCTTGTCTCTACAGCATGATGGAGGATAAGACCGGAACGAAGTGGACCCCTGGTCTACCTTTGGCAACTGAACCAACTCCTGAGTTGGTCAGAATGGGAGAAATTGTTACAACTGCTACAATGTCTCTCTGGGAGGATGAATATGACCGGTAAGTCAACTTTTTCTCTTCTTTTTCCTATCACATGAAATGATAAACAACATGACGTTATACCCAGCTCACTCAGATGCACAAGTTGCACATGCTGCGAACGCGTATCTACTTCTGATCATCCTTGTTGTCATGCATTTATATGAGTTCCATTGAAGAATATATCTAACATCGTATGATAGTGGTGTCGTCACTGATATTAACCGCAACGTCGCTTCTACTTTAAAGCTGTGCGGACCAGCCATTTTGGCCCAACCAAACTTCGCTGAAGCCATCAAGAACGTTATTTTCTCTGTCATTATGCGTCTCCACCCTTGTCAACAGGATCTTGGTGATGAGCTTGAGTCACCTGATGAGGAAGATGCTGAGTCTTCTGAATATGACTGGCTCGTCATTGACACTGCTCTTGACCTTACCTCAAACCTTGCTCTCGCTCTTGGACCTCAATTTGCCGAAATTTTCAAGGAGTTCGAGAAGCCTCTCAAGAAGTTTGCCTCCTCCAACACTCCATTCGAGCGATCCACCGCAATTGGCGTTATTGCTGAAATCACTGGCCACATTGGATCTGCCATTACTCCTTTCACTGCGTCCCTCCTGCCTGTTCTTCTCAAACGCCTCTCTGATACCGACCCTGAGACCAAGTCTAACGCCGCATATGGTACAGGTCTCTTGATCTTCCACTCCCAAGATAGCGCTACCTATCTCCCATCATACAACAACATTCTCAGCAAACTCGAGCCCTTACTCCAAACCAACCATGCCCGCTCCATTGACAATGCCTGTGGATGTGTTTCTCGTATGATCATGGCCCACCAAGATGCTGTTCCTCTCAACGATATCCTTCCAGTTATGGCTGGATTATTGCCACTCAAGGAGGATTACGAGGAGAATGAGCCAATATTTGAAATGATCGCTGGACTTTACAGTCAAAGCAACCAAACAATTTTGCAACTCACTCCCAAATTGATTCCTGTTTTTGCTGCAGTTCTCGGCGAGCCAGTTGAACAATTGGAGGTTGAAACCCGAGAGAAGGTTAAGGGTGTTGTCAAATTCATTGGTGGAAGTCACCCGGAATTGTTGAACGGACACGCATCATTGCAAAATTTGTGATTGGGTATTTAGGGTCTTTTCTTTAGGAATAATCTGGTGGGATGGATTTCTGATTTATGATCACGTTGGTATTGAATCGAATACGATACTATATAGTTGGTCTGAAAGGATACTCCGATGGATAGATTGATGGGAAGGAAATAAAAGGTTTTATAAGTTACGACGTCATGAACATACCCCCAATACACGAATGAAGAACGAAGGATAAATAGATAGATTTTATTACTTGTAGACAGAAATGAGAGTTTTTGTTTTGCTTTAATCTCTTTTGGGCCTCTAATTACATCTTTCATTCAATTATCATCAAACCTCAGAACGATCGCGTGTGCGATAGTTAATCCCTTTGATGGGGGCGAGCCCCCAAACCCCCAGTCCTCGCTACGCTCGAATCGTCACAAGGAGAACCTTTTTTTTTTTTTTTGAAATGCTCTATGATGATGAGATTGAAAACGTCGTGGAATGTACGAGATGGCTACAAACCTAGAATTCACTTGTTATGGTTTCGATGTTTCCGTTCTAGACAACTCCTCAATCCGTCTTAACATCTGAAACTTTACCAAATTAACATCTTCCGGTCTCAGCGACTCCTCGGTCATAGCTCTCCCCTCACAGCAACCGACCCTTCTAATCCCTAACTCTCTCCCTCGCCCTCAATTACAAATTCCTCCTCGGTGTCAATATCCTCTCAGGTACCGGTTTCATAGTCGCAAGCGCCTCCCTCGATTTCCCTACCCTTTCTGTCACAATTTCCGAACTCTACCCGGTAGACAAAAGTGCAATGCCTCTCAATACTCCTCCTCAAGTCTCAAGATTTCACACTATTTCCTGTCTCTCACAAACATTGTTCCTAATGCAAATGTAGGATTAGGAATCGAAGCGTGTAGTCAACTGGCCATTCCAGATCTACATTTTGTGGAGAGTTCAGGCACGACGATGACGCTTGCCGGAAGGATGCTGCTGCATCTAGGAAGTAAATGCGGGAGGGAAAGCTTTGGTGCCCGTAGTGGGTAATGGGGGTTGGGAGGGCTGGGTTCGATGACGGGGTCCTTGGGGAGTGTAGGTTGTGTGGCGCTGGGATTGTGATCAACATTCAATGATTCTCATGCCTTGAGTTATGAACGCCTGATTGGGGTAATCTAGCTTGTATTCATATATGACGTCATTACCTGTACCCGTCAATCATAAATGTAGATCGGAAATGTCTAGGAAACTGGCCTCTTCTCATGTCAATATTTGTAAGAGCAAATATTGCAAACGTAGAACTCCCAAGGAAATGCAGAATACCAGTGTTGGATGCAAGCGAATCTGAATTAGATAGAATGCCAATAAGACTAGATCCAGTGATTAGTTGCTGGTTCAATAGCGACAACTTCAGGGATTTGGTTCGTCGGAAAACTGGAAGAAACAGTTCATAGGCGAGGCACATACCGGCATCCTTAGCATGATACAATGCTAGTTCGACAGCTCGGGCTGGGAAAACTTTGTGGTATTGACTACGGTGTCGGCTGGTTCTCTGAGATGGTTTCCTACGCTAAGATTGTTTGCAATCGAAAGTAAATGAAAAAATCGGTGGGATAAGAAGTTGGTTCCATAACATATCGTATTCGTGCTCATCTGCAGAAGCAGAGACACCTGCTTTAGGAAAGCTGATGAAGTGTTTGCTCTTCTTTTGTGGTTCACCAGGAGGCCTCAAGCTTTATGCTCGAGCACATCAGGTCCTTCGTGTTTGTTTTCCAGTACAGCCTTAAGTACGGAGACTGCTATTATCCCAAACTATGTTAGCGACAAGCTGATTCCTAGTGATAATGGTGCGAAGAATACGCATGCCCGCCACAATCTTCAGGACTCAAATCACACAAAAGCGGGTATGTTTAGAGTAATGATTCAGGTTAGATAAAGCACCTGGTTCAATCATCTTTATTACAGTTTGAGATAAAATCTCTTTTGTCCATAGATGTTATAGCTTTATCTCCTTCTCATGCAGTGGCGAGGCACAGTAACTACTCCAGAGCTGAAATGACGTCCACAAACCTTATGTAAGCTCCTACCAGGACATCATTGGTCCGGATAAAATCGTGACAATTATTATGCGTTCATCTTCTTGCTCTGCCAACTTTCCTTCTTATCTTCACAACAATCGAGAGAATCTTGAAAGACGAGCAATAATTCACCTACATCGATATCAACATCAAAATGGCATCGATTTCGCACACTTACCATTATGAGAAAATCAACTTCAGTGACAATCCATTCGAAAAGCTTCCGAGGGATTTGTTGTTGCCTATTGTTAAGTTAACATCGGATTTGGCAACGCTTTGGAGTCTGAGTTCTGTTTCGCCTGCTGTTCATTTACTTATTGATGATTTTGGCAAGGAGAGACTTTCGATATGAACCGCTTCCCGAAGAGATTTCTCCGGTGGTCATACATGCAATTCTGCGAACAGCCTACCACATTAATCAGCTAACGTACTTGTGTCACAAGCATTTTCTTGATAAGTGCGAAAGCTTTGAATTCTTAGAGCCTATTCACCTGAGGTTCTCGGGTACTAGAAACTTCGTCGATATGAAGCTATCGGAATCCCGGAAGTACTCTGTTCGGAATGTTAGGTCGCCACCATCTTGGATAGAGCACAAAAGGATTGCTCGGGCATTTTGGTATATACAAATGTTTTACGATCTAAAGAACAATTCCCAACAACTTCGCTGGACTAGTTCAGATCTTGACAAACTTAGGAATATGGATATTGAAGCTTTTCATGACAAGCCAAACCGCAAGTCACTTGAAAATACCATTCTGACTGCTGCCCTTTATTTAAGGGAGACATCTGGACGACTTTGGGTCCACTCCACCCACCAAACTACCATCCCTACCCTTCGACTCCCACATCCAGATAAAATTGTTTCAGTTATCTTACCTATGGAGCCGAAATTTGTGGATTCAAGATCGGACAGATGGGGACAAAGCGCTCACTCTATCGACAATATACGTTCTTCAATACCAGGAATATTCATTCCTTTCATTTTATTAACATGTATCAAGTTGTCACCTCGGACTGACATTCCCTATGAACATTTCCGTCGCTTAGGCTTTGCTATTTGGGATCGGAAGAGAATGTTTGCTTTTGGACTCGCAAATGAACCTGGCCAAACCGAGATCTTCAGCATCAATAGAATAGAATTGATTTTCAAATTTATGGCTATAGCAGAAGAGGATAAAGATGATGGCACATAGGTTTTGGACGAGAAATTGCTAGAAAGCCTTCAAATTAACACGGTGCAAGACTGTTTCTTAGTCGTAATCTGTTGCCACTTGTGTTCTTCCAATGAAAAGGTATAGATCCATTACATCGGGATAACAAAGGAGGTATCCTAGTCTGCATCCCATAATTGAACTTCTCGACACCAAGTTACGCCTTATCAAGGCCCTGTAGGTGTGTCCACAATCTCGAATGACATATAAGCTGTGAACTCTCTAAAATTTTCGGCAGTGGCAGCACCGCTCGTTGGCCAATCCTTATCCGCCCAAACTCTAATCGAATTTATGCATTTGATTCCCATAGCAGGCCTATGTTGTAGTAATAGATATGCTATACCTGCTCCATTTTTGGATCCAAGCATAGCCATAAAAGGTGTTGCAGGTAAGCCGGTATTTGGGTCGTTGAAGGTAAATGGATTTATTTCGAACCTATGTCCTGGCCAGACAGGTACGGTAGCTAGTCCTGAGGCAACGAAAGCCCTCTGAATCTGAGCCTTTGTGTCGTCGTTCGCCACCCCGGCGCGCACTACTCTCTTGAGGCTCCGGGCTGCAGTAGGAGATTTAGCAAGAGTTACCCATGAGATCCCCACGACGTCTGACCATTGTGCGATGGGTGGGTAGTAGGCACTACTAGGGTCTGCATAAGCTGGGCCGATATTTCCATCCGCAATTATCACGCCGTCCACCCAATTCAATTGGTTTTGGAAATTCCCGCCAGTAGGCTAGAAGTGTCAGAATTGTACTCAAATTGACGTCCTCGTGGACGGCTTACCTCTTGCTCTTTGGGGGCTCCAGCGGGATGCCAAGGTTCACCATGGAGATATCCCCAAAATCTGGTATGCTCCGCACTGATTGGGATATCAGCCCCCGCTAAGAATTTATCCATGCCTGTGTATTGTGCATATGCTGGCTGTGCCACGATATAAAACTCTTCATAGCCCATTGTGGTCATCTGAGCTACTGATGTCCAAGGGCTTTGTAGTCCTGGATCGGCGATCAGAGATTTCAAAGCACACAAGAGGCCATGTCATTTATTAACTCTAGCATCATAATCGACTATATCTTCAAGGTCTCTGGAGGAGAGAAGATTTTGTTTGAAAGCTTTATGCGTCTCAGATTCCAGTAGATTTTCAACAGAATTTAAGTCTTGTTTGAAGTAATGCAAAGGATTCGATTCGTGTGTATTCGCCGAGTCGACTGTGCCTTTTGTTCCACCTTCGGAAGAAAAGCCGAATATTTGATATCGAGATTGATAGTGGAAACAAAGTATTAGGAAGATAACAAGAACCGTGTAGCGGATCAAAAAGCCCCTAGAAAATGAAGCAGGCTTGCGGCGTCGCCGAAGTTGAGAGAGCATTTTTGGCAGTAAATCAAAAGATGCAGCAGTATGAATTAGAGTTCTTCGAGCAGAGATTTCTGTACAATGACAACCGTAATAAATAATTTACTATTGTAAAGATTTGGGTAACATGAAATGAGTATTGGCTTTGGCAACCAGAGGTGTTTGGTATTCTTCATGAAATGGAAGTCATTCTCTCCTCGCTCGTCGAATTTCCACAAATGACATGGTAATATACGCCAATTTTACAAACTGCAACAATGAACGGCAGAAACATACATAAAGGGAAGGTAGCTGATAATATAAGGTGCATCTATGAATCTTCTACTGCGAAAGATCTACCTTAGGGCCCCTACCCGGCTTCTCGGGTCGTGTTATCACTTGGCGCAAATATTTGCTGATGTCGGGTATAAACATTGGATAAAGATCAGAAGATTCATTGCCTATGGTAGGTAACTCAGGTACGTTAATCTTCCAACAGTTGGTGATAGCGGAAATTAAATAGCCTCAACGGAGGTCCCGCCATATTGGGCCAGCCTTCCACTTAGGAATATATTCGACTTCGCATAATCACCCCTATCTCGATTGATCATGCATAAGTCATTCATCCGGGCCCTTTATATTATTGCTTTCTATATCGTGGTCTTTTATTGAATATATCAGAAGATACGTCTTTGATCCTTCATCTCCGTTGTAAAATCCATGTTCAAGTGAACATGCGCTCCTATAACAAAATTTTGCGCGTTCTCATTTGATGCTGGCTCTAACATGGGGATATTTCTCCGAGATGAAATTCAATTTCACCTGGCATCTGTAGGAGCAGTGCATATAGTGCTCATCGACTTCAGACGGCCTATCTAGTGATTTTCCGTGTTGCTAGAAGAACGAGAAGAGAAGTGCTTGTCGCGATGCTAAATTTGGTTTAGTGAAAGGAGATTGGGTATCAACAACGATGCGTCTCATTTTAAATCAAGGAATACATGAGTGTGCCTTAAACGCAGTGTGTAAATCCTAAATTAACAATGCGAAAACCATCCCTCGTCCCGACTTTTGGAAATCTTCCGCGAAGGTAGCCTTGATGTTGCTTTTCCGCCACCCAGTAGGTATAAAGTGGACAATTCAATATGTACCACTAGTGTCTCTTCACCAAATAGCTTTTCATTCCAATACCCTTATTGTACCATTCATTCAGAATGAAACTTCGCCGTCTTTTCCTTGCCGTTCTTGTGTCAATACATGGCAAGAAGATTCACGCCAGCAGCGCTTTCACATCTGCGACAACCCACATTGCTTCAGACTATAAGGTACCCAGATCTACCAGTGTAAATGGAATTTATCTCGGCTATACGAGTAGAATACCTGCTCAGAAATTGACGTCAACGTCATCTTTGGCCTCTCAAGACACCTCCTTCCCCTACAATAGCATTCAATTGTTATCGAGTCAGACAACCACAAGTGCAGACTCTAGCGCAGCCAAGAACTTGACTGCCTTCAATCTTACAACTCCTCAGCTTTCCAATTCAACCTTGAAGTACTCGTCAACCAATTTCACCAATGTTTAATCGTCATCGGTCTTGACGAATGCTGTTGAGGAATCTACCAGCAGAGCAGTTTTTGCACACTTCATGGTAAAGAATTTTCATTCACCTTGGTGGAGCTCATATACTGAACATCATTAGGTTGGTAACGTACCATCTTGGGACGTTTCAGCATGGAAAATTGATATCGCGCTTGCTATGGAAGCTCATATAGATGCGTTCGCACTGAACATAGCTTTCGGAGATGGAGGCAATCAAAATTCTATCGCAAATGCATTTTCAGCAGCCGAATCGCAAGGGTTCAAGCTTTTTTTCTCATTTGATTACGCTGGTGGGATTAGCGCTTGGCCGCTAGGCACTGTGGTTGATTACATAAACCAATACTCTTCAAGTAGCTCTTACTTTCAATATCTCAGAAAGCCATTTGTCTCAACTTTTGAAGGCCCAGCTTCATCCAAAGACTGGAGTACCATCAAAGCAAGCACGGGCTGCTTTTTTATGCCAGATTGGTCTTCTCTAGGTGCCAAAGCTGCACTTGCATTAGACGAGGCCGATGGTTTGTTTTCTTGGGCCGCATGGCCTTGGGGAACGGATGATATGGATACTCATGTCGACGCATCATACCTCCAATATCTTAATCAGACTGGCACACCTTTGCCATATATGATGCCCGTCTCCCCATAGTTCTTTACAAATTTGCCTGGGTACGACAAAAATTGGATGTGGCGCGGCGATGACCTCTGGTTTGATAGATGGCAAGAAGTTTGGTACGTTCGGCCAGACTTGGTGGAATTTATCAGCTGGAACGAATATGGTGAATCCCACTATATCGGTCCTTTGCATTCAAACTCTTATGGTGCTTTTGATGCTGATACTGGAAATCCACCATATAACTACGCATTGGATATGCCTCACGATGGATGGCGCCTGTTTTTGCCCTATGTCATCGATATGTATAAGTCTGGTTCAGCTTCTGTGACTCAAGAAGGTTTGGTAACATGGTACCGTCTTTCTCCAGCAAATGCGGCATGCTCATCAGGGAATACGAGTGCGAATACGCACACTCAATTTCAAAGAGAGTTCGAACCTTCGATAGTAGCCGAAGATCGGATCTTTTATTCAGCTCTCCTTGCTAGCAATGCGGATGTTACGGTGACGATTGGCTCGTCCGTCATCACTGGAAAATGGAGAAACATTCCTGACGGCGGTATTGGTATATATCACGGTAGCGTGTTGACAAGTGCTAAAACTGGTGCAGTGACTATTATCATGTCTAGATCAGGAGTTACCCTTGCTACTGTGATTGGTGCCGGAATTACTGAAGATTGCCCCCAAGACATACAAAATTGGAATGCCTGGGTTGGTGCTGACTCTGGATCGAGTATTCCTTCAGCAACACCAACTTTGACTCTAGAAGAGCAAGTTTGCATTAACGAAACCGGCGTTGATAACTTTATAGAATTATGCGAGTTTTCTTGTGGATATGGATATTGTCCAATCGGAGCATGCACTTGCTCCGCTATGGGCAAACAAGTACCTCTACCTCCCTCTATTGGTGTCAAGGGATATCCAATATCTGGCGAGTCTGCTAGCTACTCTGGGCTGTGCTCATTTGCTTGTGATCTTGATTATTGTCTTGACACAGCATGCGGAACAGTGTCAGTTCCTCTATCTACTCCAACTGTGTCTCCTTTCGACCGTTCGGCATGTACTAGTGGGCTGGGAATGGGCAATCTAGGTGGTCTGTGCGATTTTGCTTGTCACTTTGGCTATTGCCCACTGCACTCATGTTTTTGTGGTAGTGCAGGAAACTTGGTAGCGCTCCCTGCATACACCCCTATGGTTGTAAAGCCCGCTCCTGGTCTGGATGAATTCATCTATGGGGATTTGTGTCAGTTTGCATGCGAGTATGGGTACTGCCCACCTGGAGCATGTAACAATTCTACGGGAGCAACAGAAACTGTTTATGTCGACCAAATCATCTTTGTTGAACCGAGTCCAGTATTTGTATGCCCACCGCCATGCATTTTTGTTATGCCATCATCAACCATGAATTCTGAGACAGTCATCAAATTCCCACCTATTTCAACGTCAATAGCTGTTGGTGGATCTACCATGTTATCTGTTACACCTGCTCCAAGTAGGTCATTTTCACCCCTTGATTGTAATTTACTGACATCCTCTCTAGTAACCACTTCAGTAATGAGCTTCTTTGGCATGTCAGTTAATGCCGGAGAAAACTCCTTTACTTTGCTTTGACTTCGAGCTTCGAGCCCGAGCCTCTAGTCATCACGGTTGGTATCATAACTACAACGGTATACTTTCTACCTGTAGCCGGCTCCGTACTGGGGCTAGCAACACCAGATATCTATTACTCACTAGGAACTACCGTTTATATGTCTGGAAGTGTCACCCAGACATTCTCCGAGGGCCAATTTACCAATCTCAGAACGCTTACTGCACCAACAACCATCACCACATCCCTTGTTGAAAGATCCACAGGCTCGTCAACTACCTCATCAACCACCACCGTAATCCCAATCTGGGTTCAAGCTGGGGGATTTTATTGGTCTCCAGTTCCATTACCCACACCCGGGCCTCTAAAAATTCCATCGCTCCCTGAATTTCCTCCTATTCCAAACGCACCTTGCTTCAGGTTCCTTGATATCTTTTCCATCGATTGTCCTCCTGATAAGACTAAGTCGACAAGCACATTTAGAAGTGGTAATTCTGTGGAGCCTACCTGCACCTCAAATTGCGGAAGCCCCTGTACAGCAAATTGTGATACAACAGGAACTCCAACCTCCACTGAATGTGCGACAGAGACAGCAACAAATTATTGGGTCTCTTGCGCCTCCACTAGTTGTGTCACTACAAGCTCCAGTATAATCACTGGATGTGCTGTTCAGCCAAGTGTCACGACTACCACAGGACCAGACTATTGCCCACTTGTTGCACTACCAAAGGGCGACGACTAAGGTTCTGATGAGGAACGATCAATCAATCCAATTTGGACTATGGTACAAACTACTATTTCAGAGCGTGTGTCTATATCGGGGACCATATACACTGTTACTTCAGGATCAATAACCGTAAATGGAGTGGGATATAGCGTCCCAGCAGTCCCCACTTCATCTGTAATGCTACTCGACGGACTTACGGCTACGGTCTTTCCCCCAGTTGTTGTATCTTCTGCATCTATCACTGCTCCTGGCTATGGAACCAATCCATTAGTACCCACCAGCACAGTTGCTCCAATACAAAGTACTACTACTTCATTATTACCGATTCCAACTGTTGATGATCCCACTGCTGGGCAAGTATATTGCTTCAGCCAGCATAACGATGGGACCTACGTACCATTTGATATAACAGGGGAGGAAGCAGTTCTGCTTTCCATTTGCAACCAAGGCAATACACTTTCACCCAGTGGTCCACCCTATACATATGTATACACAGATCCCACAGGTGTCAACGTCATTGCACAAATAAACTGGGCTTCTGACCAAACTGGATGTAGTACCGAAACTGGCTGGGCGTTGAGATTCAATGACTGTGAAGTACATCTTGATTACAACCCATTACGTTGCGATGACGATAGCATTGACGATAATTATGGTGGTGCTTATATTTGGAACGGCCCCTTTGGATGTATTGAATATATGTTGTATGCGATTGATAGTGGGTCGGGAAGTAGTGGTTGTAGCTGTACTGAGGATGGATGTACTCTATATAGTCCGGCATGCTGTGCTGATGGAACTTGTGATAGTACTCGAAAATCGGTTATGAATCGTGTTAACCTCATTCCAGGAAGCTTGGGACTAGTGGGAGATCAGAATATCACCCAAACATAGGATATATAGCGCTTTGCTTTTTGTACAATAATAGACATAATTACTCTAGAGAGCTCACGAACTATATCCGTGGTTGTAATTTTTCAGACGCGCTGATGCTAGACAAGGGCTTTTGTCGATGGATGTGATTATAATAGATGTTGAAAACGTTCGTTTATCACAGGGCTTTGCAGCTACCAGTAAGATATCTAACACTCAAAGCTTTCGGTGGAGGTAGGATTGAAAGGAGCATTAATTAAGGGGGTTTGGTGTCACGTGTCGGATGATTAAGGTTACCCCGCACTCCAGCGGCAATAGGAACTTTGCAATAACCCTTACTCATAGTTCTTAATTACCTAACTCTCAATTTCCAACCCATCTTTAAAGCTCTTCCATTATCCATTTCTTCTGTCCATCTTTTTACATGCTATCATCAGCTTCTCGTCTACCACTCCCAAATACTTCCATCGTATATCACCATTTTGCCGCCATGCTTTTCCTTGGAAGTATCCGCAAAAACTTTCTCTGTTTTATGAAATCATCATCAAATCCAAGACCTTTCGCGCCTTCAGATCCAAGCTCAGTTGTGACCCAGCCAGGGCTCATAACAAAGGCATTTAACCAGTCATTTTCAGCGTTGATTCGGATAGTAAGCCAGTTAACAACAGCCTTCGACGACCCATATGCAGCATTTGGGATTGGAGGTTGACGCCTGTCAGTAAAGTAGCACCAGAGATCTAGAATTACACCAGGGAAGCGTGTAGACTAACGCAATTGCCCCGGCCGTTGAGCCTATGGGGGTGAACGTGAGATTCTTTGATTTCTGCAACAAAGGTCGCGTGGCCTGGTATATTGCTATATAACCATAGCCATTTGGTTCCATATGGGCTTTCAGGTCCGAGATTTTGAGATCAGCCACTGTCGGCCATACATAACTCACTCCTGCATTGGCAATGACGATATCGATATGATCTACATTGTGCTTTTCCTGAAGCTCTTGGACGGCATCAAATGCATCTTTCTCGATGGAGGCGTCGATCTTGACCACAATGACTGTCATAAATTAGACGAGTTCTGATAGTTTGATAAACTTTGGTGAATCGGTTAGGACATCCTATGTGTGTCCCTTGATTACAAGTCGAAACTAGCAGTAGGTAAATCATATTTACTTACGACTGCTACCAGAGCCTTTAGGCAGATCGGCCAACTGTTCTGAACTTTCGTGGGATGGATCACGATTTGCCGCAATAACAATGTGGTTTGGTAATGCTAAGTAGCGTTGTAGAAGCCCTTTGCCTAAGCCACGGTTTGCACCAGTTATGAGAACTATAGTTGGTGACATAATGAAGTAGTCAGATTCTCGGCACAAGTATGTTTATCGCAGGGAAGAAGTAAGTAGAATATGTTGTTTAGTATACTTCATGGCTGATGGGCGTGCTCCAAGGGCGTTTTATAAGATTGGTAGCTTACCGCAGAAGATGAAATCCTTCTGGATTGCAAATTTATTGATTGCAAATCAAAGATATAAAGATCCGCTGTGGATGAATTGTCTTGTGAGCCGGTGGATGGAAAAACGACGATGGAAGTGAGAATGGGTTGTTATCAAGAACACTCGCCGTGTACGGTCATGATTTTACGTGACATTCCGACACACGGCGGAATACTGTACCCCGAGGGTAAGATTACTGATAAGTCGTGTATTGGTCAAAATACTGGAAAAATCCTTCGAAACTACAGTGCCCTTGATTCATGAGTAGATATATGCTTTTGAGTCAATAGCTTTCCACTGGTCTCTACATCGGCGCTTCTGGAGACTTTAAGATAATGGTTTCATTTTCTGCTATTTTACGTCTTGTGTCGTATTCTCAACAGCTTCTTTCACGTTTTATGAGGGATTACATGGAAATTTTAGGAGATATGTACTAAGACATGCCTTTACACCTTTCTCGACATCACAGAACAGGTTTTGTTCTCATCCTCGTCAATTACAATCATGGGGCTGTCAAATCTGCAGTCAGCTTAATCTCCGTATAATTTTCCCCTGTCTGGATGGAAGATTCAGAGATCTCATAATTTCTCTGAAGACGCTTTGAATCTAGTCCCAGCTTCGAGCATGTTGAACAATCGATAGCATAGCGATCGAGAGACATTACATATAATCTCCCTGCTTTAAGGATCAGTCTAGTGTGGAAGTACAAGCCAGCCTCCATGATGATCTCATTTTCTCCCCGGTTAATGATTGGAGGATTTAAGGAGTATACTTGTTTTTTGAACTTTTTTCTTGCTCTTTGTGTCACATGCGTAGTGAACTGATGAGCACTACATAGGAAAATTGTGAGTTTTATTCATAATTCTCACACGTAGGATTTTAATGTTGCCGAGTGGTAAATATTTAGATTTGTTGGAAATCACGTGTACCACGTGCCACCAAGTGGCACGTGCCCTTAGCTTCCCCCTATAAATCTCTTCTCTTTTATAGAAGTGGCAACTTTACACCATAGTGTAAAGTTGTATCGTGGACACTCCTATATATAATATTATCATATTATACGCAACTTGCTGTCTATTTCTGACAAGATTACTCGTCCTAGGGACGATCAATTTCGAATCAAAATCTCGGATGCTGTTCAGTAATAAGGTATGCGCGTCGAAGACATCCGCACAAGTGTGCTGAGCCGAAGCTTCCCATTGGGAACAATTGATGTCGTGTTGGATTAAGCACAGTATGTGGGAAATGGCTGTTATTTGGTTTGAGTCAAGGACTCTTCCATGTTAGCAAAGAAGGAGGGTTTAGGGTTTAGGGACTTTCAAATCTTGGTTATCTATGAAAAGACTCTTGTCCAGCATTGTCTCTTATGGGTCAATCCCGAGCGAGTGCACTTCCTCTAAGTATTCATTGTTACTGCTACTTTCGGTCTGTTGAAATGTCTATCTCGGCACAGTACTTCTTGAATTTGACATCTGCTCAAAGTTACTGGAGGAAAACTGTTTCAGTGCCGTGCCGTAGTGACAGTCGGTATCTACAAGCCGAAATATCTCATTTGTCTCAATACCATGGAACGGCTTGTATTAAAGAATGTTGCGGATGTCTGACACATTTCTCGTCAATGCATCAATAATTAGAAAAGCTTGGAAACCTTTGTACCCATTTGTAACATTGCGCTAGTTTGTTCCTATATATCCACACTCACTCAATTGTGATACCCACCGGTATGGCCGAACACTAACTATACCGATCCAAATCTTTGGTTCGCGTTTTCCAGTTCATTTATATCTGTCTGTATTACGATCTCAAGATCTCACCTCGTAATTTTTGGTTTCACTTTGTAGTACCATCTCAGATTACCGTTACCAAATCTTGTTTCGAGAACTGTCAGGCGTGTCAAAATCTTCACAATACGCGAGATTTTGTCTACAGCAAGAAACAATGTACAACTCAGTTGAGATGTTTTAGGCTTTACTTGCTTTGTTTACATGAATTACTTCGAATATATCAGATATCATTTAGATACATCAACTATCACTTCGATGTCAACTCAACCAATATTTCATTCTATGAGTATATAATCCAGTATTCTCAAAAACAATTTCTTACAGACTTAGCGACACGGCGCCATCAAAAAACTCGATCTGTCGAAATCTTCTTCAATGGGTTAATAGAAGAGGTATAAATCTTCGCTATCCGCCCCTCCATAGAAAATCAATTGTATCATAATATTCATACATTATTTCATCCCTCTCAATCATTCCTACACCTCAAACTTCCCATCGGTGGACTCTTGGCCGTAATCCAGAAACAAAATATGAAGATTACCACTCCCCTCACAAGTCTATTTCTTGTGTTCGCGAGCTATACGACTATCAATGCTCAAGCCACGGCCGACACAATCAATTCATGTCAAGCCCAGAATCCAAATAATGTAATGAAGCTTCACAACTATCCCTATACACTCCTGAGTTCCTACAATCTACTCCATTTATCTACTGAATCCTATCACTTTTCTATAACTAAACCACCATATCTCAAACAAAAGCCCCAACATAATTCCCAAAGCTAACCATCTCAAAGTTCATATTCGCAAACTACGACGGCGACATAGCAATAACCTACGCGTATTCATTCTGTTTCCCATTCGACCTCTTCGGAAATGCCCTCGATTCCGCTCTTTTCTGTCGTGATGCACATTGTTCTTTCTACAGGTACTTTGTTCCTCTCTTTTCTTCTTGTTCTATCGTGCAGAATTCAAAACTTACCACACACCCAACTCACTCAGCGACAACGACTGCACGACCCCCTCAGCCATCTCGATTACTCCCATACCTTTCCTCCAAAACCAATATCTTCCTACGAAGCTAACGTCGGGCTTGGGTTGGAAGAGCGCAAAATGTGGAAGTTCGTTGGTGGGGTTTACTTTGGGGCAGTAAGATAGCTGTTGGCTATGGGGAAGTAGGAAACTTGATCCGAAGTTGTGGGTTGAAGGCAAGGACGCTTTTTTGCTGTTTCTGTGTGGTTATTTTGGCACGTTGTTGTCTTGGGATATAATGTAACTGAATGAATTGATTGAAGTGGAATCTAAGAGGACTGTGGCCGAATAGATTGAATTGAAATGACACATGCAGTTGACTGTGAACCTGTTATTCATTTAAATTGATTATCATTTTCGGCTATCTGAATTTACCATTCGGTTATGACTTACTTCCACAAGTGTAGCGTGCTGCCACTCTCACTGGAGCCAATATGAGGCACCCGAGCTCTGATTTTATCACCCGATCCTGACAACCTGTGCAAATCTTGGCAGTGAGAACCACGGAAGGTCAAAATCTTATTGATAAAAAACGATGTCATGAATATATGACGGTATTGAGTTTGCTTCTAAAATACATCATGATGGTTCCCAAACATGGTTCAGGAATAAATTGCAGGTCCCCCTTGCGCTGTAATTTTGTATTGTATACTGGTCCAATTTGTCATGACACATGGGATAACATTTCATTGTATTCAGGTAATTATATGAGATAACACACCGGGGTATCAGAATGTAATCCCTATTGCCCTGTTAAGGCATTTAGGAATTTTAAAAGATCAATGCCATGATCACTCCACCCTCATTGCAATGACCAAAGTAAAAAATAGACCCTAAATGATTATAGACCTGACAAAGAAATGCAATAAGTGGTCTCTATCAAAACGACTTCTCCTAAAGTTCCCATCACGAAAAAAATGCAGGCAAAGGAGCCTCTATACCGCCCACCATACCACGCTAAAAAGAATAACCCAAGCCCCTTATGCATGTTCGTATCCTATAATATGCAATTCGCTAAGACAATGTGCCAATCCATGCTAATGCCCACGCTAAAACTAAGACCAGCCCATATGTATACCAATATCTAATCTATGCCCATCCCAAATCATAATACTGCAAATACTCATAATTCGTGGGTTTTTTTTCCTGGTCTCTCCAACACTCATGCTCTGATAAGTTCATCAGAGCCCTTCCAAAACCTCATCCCAATCGGATACCTCTCCATCACCATAATCGGTACTAGCAACACTAGCTGCCTTTTCAAACTGTGGCGTCTCATTCATGTCCGCACTCGCCCCTGTCTGCTTATCTATGATTCGTGATGGCGTTTGATTTTCTTTCTCCTCAATTTCTATCTCCTGTCTCCATCTCTCGCTCATTTTTCTCGGTGTAGGCGTTGGAACGACTGCTTTGTATACATCATCCCACTCCTTACTTTCTGCAAGTGCAGCCTTAAGCTGCCCGTCTATTTCAGGATCAAGTTCATCATCGAAGTTATGTCTGTTAGATGAGGTCGCTTCTCTGATTTCATCCCATGCTTTCTTACTTTCTGCGAAAGCGGCAGCCTCCAAATCTTCTGGTTTCTCGGTGAAGAACCTCTTCTTGGTAAAGTTGTCTTCCGGTTTTTCCTTGAACCAAGGCGATCTTCTTGGTTTAGGCGTAAGTTCCAAGTCTGAATTAGTTTGGGGAGTACTGGGCTCAGCCAAATGGCTTTGCAAGCTTGCTGGTTTTCCTTGATGGTGCATGGGGGTGGATATATGAGCTTGGAGTAGCTGTGATGGTCTGGCTATCGGTGATTTGTCCTTTGACACATCGTCCAACCCAGCGACTTCCTGGCTCGATAAGATTGAATCCTGGTTACAGAGAAAATTTTGTATATCCTCGATTCCTACTAATATCTCTTTATGGGGATCGTTATTGTTTTCCCTTTCTTCGTCTTTCCGGGGAGGTGAATCGGTAATCTCCCAATTTTGCGAAAACATTTTGAGTTCCTGAGTAGATAAAAAGCCCACAAATTCATCAGCAGCAGTTGTATAAATATCATCCCTTATATCATCTTGTTTTTTCTGGCGGCGTTGATGTGCAGAATCTCTTTTTATGCCTGTGGAAGGCCGAGGTACAATGGGCTCTTCACATAGCTCTCTGGCTTCTTGAGTTGCACTGGGGAAAAAATCGTCAAGATGGGATTCAAGAAATGCTTGTGTGGAAGAAGGTGGAAGATTAAGACTTTCAATCATTTTCTTGGTCTTGAATGGCGCAGCAAGGGACGTTCCAAGTTTACTTTCCTGGGGAAGGGCTGGGGGACCCATGTTGATAGACCTTTCCCGGAGTGCGGGGCGTGTATAACATTCCGAGGGAGAAGCTTGAACGGGTGTCTTTCGGGCCAGGTCTCGTCTAATATAATGAGATTTGGGCACAAGAGAGGGGAAAGATCCTTCTCGGGAGCTCTGCTTGCCCGAATTAGTCGTTCGAGGGGAGACACTTACACATGCAGTCACAGTATCATGCTTTGACATAGCTGGTGCAACATCCGGTGATTTCTTCGCAGGAGTTGGATTGATATCTACGGTCAAAGAATTTGGGTGTAAAATAGTTCCAAGTACCGAGCTTGTATTGATTTTTATATGGGAAAGAGGATCATGTGAATTTCCCAGAGGTCCTATATGCGAGTCTGAAATCGTCTGCTTGTCGTGTGACAATTTTGCAACTGAAACCGTGGGTAGAGGTAATGGTGGTTGCATGTTTATCAAGTGGCCTGTCACTATGTGTTTGCCATGAATAGGCGTATGCCATAGAAGTTCTCGTTCCGTCGCAATATCCTTTACAGGCCGGTTCAAGGTAGATTTAGTATCATCTTTACTGTATTCTTTTTCTTTCGATACTGCCTGTCTGGAGTCTGATCTGCAAACCCCATCCGCTGCTTCGGAACGGATTTGAGAATCAAGCACATTCTCTAAATCAAGCAGTTCCTCAGGCGACGTTTGCTCCCGCTCGATACTTTTCATTCGTGGTAGCTCTTGCTCGTCACTGAACAGGGTAGTAGGTTTGTGGAATGGGGATCTTATCAATCCCGCAGATCCAGATCGGCGTAGAACAGAATTTGCCGGGGTATAATGCATAGAGGTAGTGTCCAATAATGATATATCGTTTTCTGACAAGGGCGGAAAATCCCCAAATTCATCTTCGGAATCTTCTGATACGACCGATTTTCCTGAAATGACCGTTTCATGACTATGAATCTGGTTAGGAATTTGTTCTTTTTGGGTTTCATCTTCGTACTCGACATCGTGACGCGTAGTTGGTTTCGATAGGGCCTCGTCCTCATCCTCGTCCTCGGAAATCTCATGCGCAACACGTTTTCTGGGTGGTCCATCATCCAAATCGTTGCACATGGTATCTTCCGACTCTTCACCTGTAATCAATGTCTCCCGCAACCTCTTGGTCCCCTGGTTTAAAAATAGAGAAATCCTTGACTGACTTGCGCGAACATGTCTGCTGGGTTCAGGTATTCCCCGTTTCTTCCTCTCTTCTTTCTGCTCCAAAGCTTTTGCAGCTTTCTTGTCTCTCGCCGCTTTTGCCTTCACAGCTGCTTGTTCTTTTTCATATGCTTTTCTGTGCTTCGCCAATTCCTCGGCATCTCGTCGCTTTTGTTCGGCTTTGGTTATTCGTGGCGTTCGATTTGCTTTTTGATATGCTTTTTTTGCTTGCTTGCTGGTCATTGGTCGGTGGACTTTGGGCGCATCCACCAGTTCAAAAGTGCGCTGTTTACTCGGCATTTTGAATGAATGATATTTTGTTACATTTTGTGAGTTGTAGAGATGGATGATTGATGATAGACAATTGACGACGGACGAAATTCAAGTTTGAGGCTGGAAGTTTACAGTAAGATGTCCAAGCGTCTTGCAATTAATTTAGTCTACAATGTGACGCGTTAACGCGGAGTGTCAACATCCGCCGGTTGCTAAGGCAAAGCGCCAGAACACGTGACTTGAATTCTCGCATGTAAGGTTCCCAGAACTTCACCAGCAGTCTCCAGATTTCTCAAAAAGTTTCCTCTTTGACAGGAAAAAGTTCGGTCGAATATGGTCTCATCAATTATCAGATCTCAGGAGTGTAACGATTACTTCAATCTCATCAAAGGGACCCTCGCATAGCAAGATTGCCATTACTTCATGGCTATGAGCACACGATGATTGCTAACTCTAGCTATTTGAACCAGGAATGTTCATCACCAAGGCAAGGACGCTAAGTAAGCCTTTCCTTCATATCAGGCTTGCAACCATGTCAACAATTGATACAAAACTCCGAAGGTTACTATACATGAATAAACTCTCTGCAAACTACATGCTCTACTCATATGGTGATATCAGGGGCAGTCGTTTCTGCGCATGTCCAGCGGGCGCCCTAAACATGTGCGTCCGCTCAATTAACAGGACCAAGTGGTTTTTGTAAGTAGGTGTATGTGCCAGATTGCTTTCAGGTCCTTCGTGCTCACTTTTTTTGTTTGTCATTTAGCATGAGAAAGATCAAACCATAGTTGGTCATCGAATCTTTGATGATCATGTGGCTACTTAGAAGCCTGGATCATAGGCTGAAAGGGGCCCTGGTAGGAAATCATATCACCGAGGGGGTATACGGGAGCACTCCCCACCAACGGGCTTTGCCATCAACCATTGACGGCTTTGAAGCTTTACAATACTTGATCGTATTGTTATTACCGCTTTCACTCTGTCAAGAGAGATACTTGCTAACTCGATAACTTGATGCTTGTCAAAATTTACCTATGTCGTTATACAAAGCCGGCCACAAGATTGGTTAACTTTATCACCCAGGCTGTCCCGACAGTTCGGTACGTGGGTATCCACCTACTGTGTTTTCCTAGCATTCTTCGAATCAAACCCAAACGGCCAGGATGCTTAAGGGTACGATGTTCATTCACAGGCATTGCGTAATCTCGTGTCTTGACTCACTTCAACATCCACGCGCATAATAAAGAGTTTAGTAATGCCAATCAGCCAAGACTCGGAATGCGGAAAGTGGGTCACTTTTAACGCCCTATCCGTCGACTTGCATGAAGGATTCATAACCCTGCTAAGATGACTTCTCTCTGTATACTTCAGTTCAGTATGACAAGGGCAAAATCATGACCACGTATCCTACGAGTATCTTGATTTCAATTCAACCGAATTATGATTGAAATGCTGCCAAAAAAGTTTTTTTGTTGCTTGTCGCTAAATGCAGGGACAGAATGACAATCCTGTTTTGCTACCTGCAGCCCCAGGAAGGATATGGGGCCCTCCGGGGAAAGAAGAGCGAGAGCGGAATTTCCCATCTGGCCCTAAATTGCAATCTGCAAGCAGAATACTAGCCTATAAATTAGTGGAGTAGTACTCTCTGGCCCAACACGATTTTAATGCCACTGGGCTCACTTTTCATGTCCTCATCTCCCGTGGAGTCGTGTGCGTGAGGTTTTGGGAACCGTTTTACACAAGCCCAAGCTTAATTCGATGTACTAAACAGGAAGTAACAAGCATAATAACTGATAACAATGCTCTTAGTACACTTGAGTCACTAGAACGGTAGTCGTTAGATGCTTATTTCGGCACTTATTCCCGGCTTTATTCCGCATAAAAGATATCGAGGCTAAATATCGCTAAAGCATCAGCTATCTGGGGTATTTTCTCGGTTCGTGTCGTGTTAGCGCGCTGTGGTCAACGGTTTCGTCTAGGTACACTTCTAACAACATTTTGCATCATTGCGGGGGACTCTTTGCTTCATACGCTCTATCTACGTACTCTTTTTTTTTTCGAAAGAATAATATCACAGTACATCTTATTATCTCCAGACCACTGGCAAATAGTCAATCAATACTTTGTACTGCTGCGCTAGCTGACATTATTACAAACAGTGACCAAGTAATTTCCATTTCACGGCTTTTGCATCTTCTTGTTCCTCATCCGGAAGGCATGCATTCTCGGGCTGAAAAAACACGAAGTACTCTTGGGTACCTATATGGACGCAATGCCATCAGACCCCATCATCAGATAAGATTGTGTCCCTAAAAGGAAATCGGGATCGTTCTTAACATGAGCAAAAGCATGTAGTTTAGATGTCAATCTGGCAATTAATAAAAGCTCAAGTAGAGATGTGATCATGGTTTGGGAATTTCCTCCATCAAGCAATTTCCCAGCAGATATAATTTTTTTTCATATTTCTTATACCCTGTAGTGGTAAAGTTAATATTATAAACAAAAAGAAATTCAATATAAATCCCTATACTAATTTCT
>JBBMOJ010000503.1:0-28157 GCA_038090695.1 Sclerotinia spermophila | reverse complement strand
TCGAGAGATCTCTAGACACTTCCACGTGACCCTAGAGGCAGCTCCCGTAACATAACTATAGTATTCGTAGCCTTTTCCTTTTCAAACTCAAAACACTCTTCCTTAGAATTAATATAAAACCAATTACCTATAGAATAGCTATATATATTATAACAACTACTACTTATACTCTTTATATATTTACTATAATATATAGCATTTGGAAGTACCCAATACTTAAGGTTCTTCTTCAAATAGCAACTATATTTATAAGATATAATAACACCTTTATCTTTAAAACAAAAATAGATATTTTTATAACTAGCAATAAACTTTGAAGAACAAATAATAGATATTATAACAAATAGAAAAAAAAGTACTATAGAATTAATCAAATAGGGAAAAAACTTACTTTATAAATATTTGAGATAAACACTAAGTTAAAAAGGGGATAGTATTACAACAATATCCAATATACCATATTATATAATCAGGAAGTCATAGAATTAGGGATTCCCACTAAATCCCATTACTCCTATCTAATAGAATATAATAGGATTAATAGGATAATAAAGAATAAAGGTTTATATAAGGGAATAGGATTCTATTATAATATAGAGCTTTATACTTAAGAATAATTATTAGTTTCATTACTATAATTACAAGAATTGTAACTAATTATCAACTCTATTGAATTCCTATTTGAAGTCTAGTTTAAACCACCTCGAGAGATCTCTAGACACTTCCATATAACCCTAGAGGCAGCTCCTATAACAAGAAGGTATTCGCCAGCTGTATTATAGTAGAACCTGGTTATACCAGATTAAAAAATTCGATTAATTAAATCCGATATAACCAGGTAGTTATATAATTAATTTAGCTTTATCGTAATTAATTTTTCAGTATAATCTATTATATACTTTTTATATATTTCAAAGTTAATTATGTGATATAAGATTTCGGACTTTTTCGAAGAATTATATATCAATTTTATTATCAAATCTGATTTCTTTATATTAGAATCAACTAAAAGTTGTCTGATATATCGATATATAAAGGAATTCCGGTATAGCTATACAAAATTCAGCGAATTCAGAAAATTTTTCCGGTATAACCAGGATTCCGGTATAAATAAATCCGGTATAACCAGGTTCTACTGTAGGTTTGTTGTTTAAAGTTTGATAGAACCGAACGGAAGTTCCCTTTCTCTAGTATAATAGCTTAACGTCATCCAACATCGATTGAACCCTTATCACTACATAACATACCTCATTATTGACCCTTTGAGCCATCAAAATCTGAAATCCATCCGATAGCAAGAACGCAGCACTTCCATACTCTCAAAGTACTTGAAGATCCAGGGTTAACAATGAGCATTTCATTATTGGATCTTTTTGGTGGTTCAAAGTAAGCATAAACTCTCCGCAAAAGCATTTTGCCAACCTTTACTAACTCTTTTTCTACCAAGGCCCTGGTCGGCTCTTGACTGGACCTCAAGTGATGATAGAGTTCGAGGCGGAGCTTCACAGTCTTATCTTCAATTTTCCGAGTCTTCCTCTATAGCTACATTCGAGGGTATACTGGACATCAAAACTCTGGGAGGTGCAGGTTTTGCATCGCAAAGGACGACCGCAGACTACACTGTAAGTTATTATAGATGCGACATACTTCTCCTCAATGATCCCGGTGTCTCGATTGAACTCAATGAAGCGCTTAGTGTACACATCAAACAAGTTGCTTGCTTTCTACATAGACCAATTTTTATCGCTCGCTTGGTCCAATCGCACTTGGTGATTTTGCGTGGTCTTTCAAAGCTACTTTCAGAGTCAAATTCTGGCTAGAACATCAAACTGCGTGTTTGGAGACGATCTAGGGTTTCCTGTGCACGATCTAGAATACTACGTTCGTACATGGCTTCCAATACCATTGCACCATTTTGAAATCCTGTTCTGCATAAAGGCTGAGTACAAAGTTGTATTTTTAGTCAGACGCAAGTCCATGTCGTTTGATGACCGGAAATTACATCTGTTTGCGGACTTGAGTACAGAAGCGCCTTTGTTTTCTTTCCAGTAATGATAAATGCACACTTCGGGTCACTTTACTAAACTCGTTTGCGCGAAATATATCAACTGGCGATGAACTACGCGCTAACAGCTAAATCTGTAGTGGAATCTTTCAATCTACGATGGAATCTTACTTAATCTAGGCAAGAGTGATCAAAAAATGTACACCTTCAACATTAAAGATGAAATACTTCCAACAACTCCCGATGGAAGGGAACAAAGTACGATTAGCTGGGAGTTTGACTTCAAGGGTCCTGCAGAACATTCGTTGGTTTTTGTGAAGTGGGCAGACTTAAATGCCACTTATAGGGGGAGGGAAAAGAAAGATGCCCCCCCCCTGGACTTGGAGAATATTAAAAGATTTAGTCTTATGATTCGAAGGTAATTCTATCGGTCAATTCAGTAAAATTTTGCTAACCCTCATAAGCTTTTTCGGCACACAAGAAGGGGACTTTTCCCTGGACGTCATCTCAATATCCGCCACAAAAGATGAAGAGATTATTGATACACCATATCGAGACGATCCTAATGAGAAACGTTACAGGAACCTAGATTCTGGAAAGGGTGAAGAAATCCCTGAAACGCGGCAGAGCTGGATGGCCTGGTTCTTTGGGTTCAATGTATTATAGAAAATCACGGACCGGTACATATATGACTGGCCTCCATAGCGACTTTCGGCGGCAATCTCATCGCGCCACGATATATCCACCCCCGCTTCCATCCTTGTCCACACGAGGTTCGTCCGAAACACCATGTTTATTCGAATGATTAGCCAGTAATTTTTGGATACTACCGGAATTTAGATGCTTACCCTATCTGATCTCTTTATGCAGCTGTGAAGAGTGATCCATTGTTTTGTAGAGAGAGGGCTCC
Source organism: Sclerotinia spermophila (assembly GCA_038090695.1). Lineage (NCBI taxonomy): Eukaryota > Fungi > Ascomycota > Leotiomycetes > Helotiales > Sclerotiniaceae > Sclerotinia > Sclerotinia spermophila. The sequence continues at coordinate 25,242 of JBBMOJ010000503.1, read as the reverse complement.
GTTGAAGACTTTTGACCAGAAGCACAATAAAATGTTCTGTACCGCATTTGCATCTGTCACAAAACACTTGCGGTTGACTGTCAATGATTGAGACATTGGCTACCTCGGAGCGAATTTCTCTTGAACTAGCCATGTTTACACAAGTACGAGGAACCTCCTCATTCCTTCCGGGTGTACGGTACTACCCTAAACAAGGCTTTCTCGAAAAGGATTTCATTCAGTGAATTGATCCTAAAGTGTCACATGTGCCTTTTTTGATTGCCAAGATGTCAACGCTCTCACCCCTTCGTCGCATTCGTTAGCTACATATGTATGCTTCAATGAACCACGTAACTACCATGCTGCAGTGTAGTATTCGTATACACACTGCAATAAGCACTACATAAAGTTTCCCCGACTGAATCCAGGTACCCTACTTTCTTCCTTCTGGAAGCAATTTAGTTGTATTACAGTATTACATCGTGTGCGGCACATTTGGTTTAAGATCTTACGACTTGCTTGTTCAGTCGAATGCTATTCCTTCGACCCCTCCACCTTCCAATTACTGTTTGCCGCGATATGGTTTCGAGCCTAGTCACACTTAAGAGGAACCCTGTATACTCGTGCTCTACGCCGCAATACTACCCACACCTACAATTGACTCCATTCTCTTTATATGTCGACAAACCATCCCCAAAATCATCCCTGACAGCTGAATATTCCACGTTTTTCCCTTGTCTAACATCTCATTTACACCCACACTTTTTTTTCATTCTTATTATACCATGCATACTATCATACCGAGTACACTTGGACTGCCCCATATCGATGATTACTACGATATATGGCATCTCGGTTCGTTTCGTCTTGCGCCCTCAGCTCCTTCGCGCGATTTGTCTCAAATGAAGGTAATTCTCCACAAACGGCACGCACGGGGTAGAGGTTATCAATCAATAGCGAAGTCCCATATCTGTCGATTCAAATGTACAACATATTAGAGCACTGGATCTTTTGTCTCAGAACATACGGGCATAGCCCCAAGAAATTAGTGTCTGGATTTCCATTATTTGGATTATTTTTACAATTTTACGATGGTTCCATGAATTCTTTTCCTAAGGCAGAGCTGGCGGAAGGGATGAGTTGCTGTGCCTTGCTGAAGAAATACTCAAGATCTTACATGAATTGCCTCATTCATCTCAATCTCCAATTTTTACATTCATTATAGCAATATATAGTATCCATCACACGTTACCTTGTACCGCACTTTCCTAATTCACCACGAGGCACAAAAAGCTTCAAGGTTATTTATATCTCCAAAAGTCTCCGTTTTTCCCATGTTCTCCGGATATACGGATCGTCCTTCAAAATCTAGAACCGAGACATATTGGCTTATTACGACGTTTTACCCCAAGAGGACACTTCCCCCATTCTCATGCATACATTTGTTCTCAATTACAAAATCCTACCTCTCGCTTTTGCTATTTATTCCTTGTATTTTGTAACCCTTATATAAGTAAATTACCATACCTATTGCCTACTAGGTACTGACTGATACTTAACCAAGGTTAATTCGACAATAGAGTACCTATACGAGAGCGCCATGCACTCCTCCATCACATACATATCCACTCGGACCACGTTTTACTTGGCCCCCATTAACTTATTCATCTAAGTTATTTAAGTGTTAAGGATAATTAACTCAACCAACCACACTGCATCTTAGACGAACCACCACTTTGGCATCTTCACAACACAATTCTACGAAGACTTCCCAAAAACTGGATAACTTCCAGAAACCTTCATTGCATATTTCTGAGCACAAATAAATACTATTATAGATTCATGATTAATCAGGTCTTCGCTGAGTAATAAGTAGATCAATCTAAAATGAGGTGAGACGGGTATTACCCTATCTTCGAACCAAGTCGCCTTACCGTTCCAAAGGTTCAGGTACAAACGAGTACACGGAGAGCCATTCATCTGATCCTCTTCAGAACGGTACGAGTCCCATCTGTAAGATACCGCATATCCGTGCAGGTACGAGATACAGGCTTATAGACTCGATCTTTGAGCCTGAGTAGGCTGGTACAAGTTTTCCCTATCGCTGAGTAAATTGCCGTCATCGCCTGACGGGATCCTATGCGTTTGTTTTGTTTCGTTTTTTGTCCCTGCGCGACGATTCGATACATCGGTAAAGAATTCACGAGATGTTTGATGGTGTCGGTGAAGATATGTGGTGTGTTCTCTGTAGACAGATGTCACTTGTAGTACCACAAACAACAACAACTACTACTACTACTACTACAGCCGTAAAATACGAATGTACCGCCGGAAGCATTCCCTCTCTGTAACTTCCCACAAGAATAGATACAATGCATTTCCCCTTGTCCAATCTTCACTTCCTTATCCCATGACTATGGTGCACATAAACTTTCCATCCCGAGATTCCCAAATCGGAAAGACGCGCGCCGCTCATATTTCTGTACCACCGCACACACTATACAACATACCCCATCCAATCCAATCCAATCCACAACCCCACGCCCCATTTATACACCAAAGCCTTATCATATATATCCTACGTGGGAGGTATACCACTCTACGCTCCCCCTCTCCCCTTTACACACCACCCATATATTCCACACCGCCTTCCTCACACCTCCATGTTTGCAGCGTACAGTCTTATATATCTCCGACTCGGAAACTTGCTATGTTTTGGGAAGAACGCGAGATGATGACACCCTCCCTACATCACTTTGTGGCATTCTACTGTACTTACCGAATAAAAGAAAGAAAAAAGAAACCATGATGAATAGCCACCACCACGTCACCACTACCTCCACATATACGTACAAAAGAGAACATACAGCAGCCAAGAAAGAGGCAGTGTAAGCCATCAACCTTTTCTTTGGCCCTGTATCAGCCATCATTACTCTAGCCATCTCTATCTTCACGATTAAAACCCCCGAGGAAAAAAGAAAATGTAAACCGGGAAATCTCCATCCGTAACCCTTTGTTTGAGCCCCGTAGCACTATCCTCTCCTTCCATACATATTCCATATTCCATCCATGTTCCATGCGAGATAAATCTTTAAGATTTCTTCGATACTCCATGCATTCCATAATGCAACTTCGGCACATGGCATCTTTTTTAGAGCTATTACGGACGAAAGTGTGTATCTGAATGCGAACACTACTCAACTTTCTATCCTTTCCTTGCATCATAGATCCTCGCCTTCACCGTCATCGCCCCTAGATGACAAGTCCTGATTATCTTCATGCTCATTCAAGACAATAAACTGCCAGAGATAATGTGCATTTACCCGTATTTCCAGGGTAAACATTTGAGTACAATAATTGCATAAACTTTGTTAATCGCAGCTTGTACATAGAAAAGATAGTCCTCTTACTCAACCAGCAGTACATGTGTGTGCGTAGCTTGAGTAAAATCGCCTACACCTTTCTTCCGTTCCCCCTTTTCTCTTTTCTCTTTTCACCTCCTTTACTCTGCTGTGCTCTGCTCTGCTTTGCCTTGCCATGAACTTGCCTCATACGCCTACACCAAAATTCACGACCCCTACATCTCGCCATTTTACCTACGATTCATGAATATCTCAATGCAAGCTCTAAACATACTATCATAACCCATGTTCCAAAGAACCAAGATCCCCAAACGGCTCTCTGCTACCATCTCGCATGCATACATATGCAACTCCTGCATTGTACAACTCGGCATCTACCCAAGACCATGAAACAAAATGAGAGGAGATGCAACGAAACAAAGGAGATCAGATGAAAATGATATAGGTGAGAAGGGGGAATACTTGAGTTAAGCGAGTCCGGCATGGTACTTATCCAAAATCAGATCTACACATTTGTTAATAATCATCATTAAGTCGTTTCTTGAAAACAGACACGAGAATCATCATGAAGTGAAGCGGCACTGGCAAGAACAAGCTGGTCTATTTTCATTTATATGCAACTCTTGTGTAGCATTTTAGTTTATGACATTTCAATTCCCATTTGCACTCCGATGGTCGGAGAACATCGGTGCCTCAACCGGATTTGGTGCGATGTTGCAACTTCCCGGATGTCTCAGACCCAAACCAAGACTCAGACTAAGTTCAAGCCATCAAGGTGTCAAGATCCATTTATAATCTTTCACCAGCAGCGGCCTTAGCCTCGCCATACTTCTTCAATCTGATAGATTGAACACTAATGAAACCAGTAGTATCAGCAGGAGCAAATGAACCAATTTCGTCCATTGAACTCTCGCTTGCATCGTACAACTTCTCGGTCTCTGAGGAACGGCCCAGGACACTGAAGGTACCCTTATACACACGACATCTAACTTGACCATTGACATTCTTCTGGGAAGCAATGATAGACTCCTCGATGAACTCACGCTCCGGAGAGAAGTAAAGACCATTGTAGAGGATCTTGGAGTAGTTGAAGGTGACGAATTGATCACGAAGAGCACGGACTTCACGGTCCATAACCAAACCTTCGAGATCAACATGGGCGGAGCGGAGACATGTGAGACCAGGAGTTTCGTAACATCCACGGGATTTGAGACCGATGAAACGGTTCTCAACGATGTCGATACGTCCAACACCGTGACGACGGGCAATGGCGTTGGATTCGAGGAAGAGCTCAACCGAATCAGTGATGGTCTTGCCATTTGTGATGAGTTTCTTGGGGAGACCCTTCTCGAAAACGAGAGTGAAGTCTTCTGGCTGATCAGGAGCCTTCAATGGATCAACAGTTAACTTCCACATATCTTCTGGGGGAGTGACATCTGGATCCTCCAAGATACCAGCTTCGTAACTGCAGTGTGCCAGGTTCTCGTCCATACTCCATGGCTTCGCCTTTGTGCTGCTGACTGGAATGCCTGCCTTAGCAGCATACTCCAGAAGATCGTTACGGCCTGCGAAACGCTCGTAGAATTCTGGTAGACGCCATGGGGCAATGACTTTGATGGTTGGTTGAAGAGCATAGAATGCGAGTTCGAATCGAACTTGATCGTTACCCTTGCCAGTGCAACCGTGGGAAACAGCAATACATCCTTCCTTTTGGGCGACTTCGATTTGTGCACGGGCAATGACTGGACGAGCAAGAGAAGTACCTGATTTCCAAGCCTATTAGCCCTCGAAACTCTTCTTAAATCTCTTATATAATATATGTGTGACTCACCCAACAAGTATACATTCTCGTAGATGGCGTTGCATTGGACAGCAGGGAAGCAAAGTTCATCGACGAACTCTCTGGATATAATGTCAGTTGATTCCTCCCACAGAAATGAACAAATTCGCATACCTCTTCAAATCCTCAACATAACATGCAACAGCTCCGATCTTCATAGCCTTAGCTTTGGCAGCTTCGAAGTCCTCTGCTCTCATTAGTAAATTGTACTTCTCCCAGGAATGCAGAGTATCGTACCCTCTTGACCAACATCAGCCATGAAGCAGACAACATCATATCCCTTCTCAATCAACCAAGCCAGAATACAGCTGGTATCCAAACCACCACTGTAGGCGAGACAGACCTGAAATCAACAGACATCAGCTCAAGCTCGATTTACCCTTCCATTCCGTGTAAATTTAATGTTGAATCTTACCTTATCCTTTGCCATTTTGAAGTTTTGTATATGTGGGAAATTGTGTGAGGGACGATTGAAAAGGGAAAGTTACTTTATATTCTTTGAACGTTATGAGTAATGTTAGTTGTGGGTTCGATTGAGGGACGGGCCTCAACAACAGTCTATAAAATGGTGGGGTTGAGCTAGGCACTTCCGTCAATGTTTTTCTTTCTTTATCAGACTAAATTTTTCACTCCATCAGCCACAGAGATAACCAAATGAAGCTTAGTTGAGATTAACAGCCTTACCATTTCCCCTGTCAGATGTGGCAGTTGAGCCGAAGGTAGCCAATCGAAATGTTCTGACCAAAATGCATGACATGAAGTCCTTATCAGAAGAGGAGAAAAGAATTTTCGTGACTGCTGCAGGTATTGGAACTAGCAACTTAATAAAAATACCCGATATTGACCGTTAGTGTCTCTATGTAGATATCTAATATAAGTACTCAATACACATCAAATTCATCTTAGAGTTAGTTTGAGACTCTTCATGAAAATTTGTAGCCATTTGATGAACTGATTATCTGGAGACTCTTGTCAGGTGGATTGAAGCAATGATCTTGACGAACCTAAACCATTCAAGATGTAGAGAAAATACCCTTACAGACCACCACAATGATAGATACGTGAAAACTCCTCGAGTCAAACTTCTCTACAGACTCTTGCGATATTAGGTAGCACAATTGATATCACCGTATGATTTTGCAAAAGGCATCAATTTTGTAAAATAGTCTTGATTTCTTAATCCATCAAGATTGAACTACTCCATAGGGTATCGACGATGTATAGTCGCTCTACGCCCTCAATACCACTCGCTCTTAATTAACAAAAAGACTAAAACAAACCACACTCGAGAAATTATCAACCTTGCTATCAATAAATATGATTCGACATCGTGTTGCCACTAATGCAAGATCAGTAACCAGCCCGTCGTTTCCTTAAAGAAGCAAAGTAGGAATGGCATTTAACATCTATTCCTCGCCCTCAACTGGGGCCTCCTCTTCGTACTCCTCCTCTCCCTCAGAGATCGAGGCATCCTGGTATTGTTGATACTCGGAAACCAAATCGTTCATGTTGGACTCAGCCTCAGTGAATTCCATCTCGTCCATACCCTCACCAGTGTACCAATGCAAGAAAGCCTTTCTTCTGAACATAGCAGTGAATTGATCACCGACACGCTTGAAAAGCTCTTGGATGGATGTTGAGTTACCGACGAAGGTGGAGGACATCTTAAGACCACGGGGAGGAATGGAGCAAAGGGCGGTTTGAACGTTGTTAGGGATCCACTCAACGAAGTAGGATGAGTTCTTGTTCTGGACGTTGCGCATTTGGTCCTCAACCTCCTTCATGGAAACCTTACCACGGCTACAAAATAATTAGTATTTGCAATATTTTGGAAGGTCGGTTATAAAGCGAACTTACAAAATGGCGGAGCATGTCAAGTAACGACCGTTACGGAAATCGGAAGCAGCCATCATGTTCTTAGGGTCGTACATTTGTTGAGTCAACTCTGGAACAGTGACAGCACGGAAAGAATGTGCGCCACGACTGGTCAAAGGAGCAAATCCAACCATGAAGAAATGGAGACGAGGGAATGGCACCATGTTGACAGCCAACTTTCGGAGATCTGAGTTAAGTTGACCAGGGAAACGGAGACAGGTGGTAACACCGGACATGACAGCGGAAACCAAGTGGTTAAGATCTCCATAAGATGGGTTGCTGAGCTTCAATGTTCTCATGCAAATGTCGTAAAGAGCTTCGTTATCGATACAGAAGGTCTCGTCAGAGTTCTCGACCAATTGATGGACGGAGAGAGTCGCGTTATATGGCTCGACAACGGTATCGGAAACCTTTGGCGATGGAACGACGGAGAAGGTAGCCATCATACGATCTGGAAATTCCTCACGGATCTTGGAGATCAAAAGCGTACCCATACCGGCACCAGTTCCACCACCGAGAGAATGGGTAATTTGGAATCCTTGAAGGCAGTCACAGCCTTCGGCTTCACGACGAACAACATCAAGAACTTGGTCGACAAGCTCAGCACCCTCAGTGTAATGACCCTTAGCCCAGTTGTTACCAGCACCGGATTGACCGAAAACGAAGTTGTCAGGGCGGAAGAGTTGACCGAAAGGACCGGCACGAACAGCATCCATGGTACCTGGCTCCAAATCTACGAGGACGGCACGAGGAACATACTTGTTGCCAGAAGCCTTATAGGGGTTAGCGGACAATTTCCGTAGAGTCGAAGTTGTGTATATATACCTCGTTGAAGTAGACGTTCATACGCTCAAGTTGGAGATCGGATGTACCATTGTAGCTGAAAACAAAGAATGTCAGCAACGTTCTCAAAACGACAAGGAATCATCCCGTTACTTACACACCAGAACCATCAAGACCGTGTTCGCCAGAGATAGTTTGCCTGTGATATGTTTAGTCTTGATCTGAGGTTGTGGCGTAGCAGAGCTTTCGCAGAATCGAGATCTCGTACCAGAAAGCAGCACCAATTTGGTTACCCTGAGTAGGATGTCAGAAAAGTTCATAGGTACATTGGGATGAGTCGACTTACACATTGGCCGGTTTGAAGATGAACCTGTAGATTGAAAAGTTACTTGGTCAGCGATACGTTACTTTTAAAAAATATATAGTGGGGTGCTTTTCAGGGGTGAAGTTGACGCATGTTGAAAAAAGCCGTAGGAGCTGTATATGAAGAGATAGAAATACATACAATCTCACGCATATTGAAGGTTGATTTAGGTTCCTGTGTTGAGGTATTGAGATATGGGAATTTGGATGTTGAGAAGTCGAGGTTGAGGATAGAGAAGTAATAAGAGGTTAAGGATTGCTGAGATGTCCTTGTGGATAGTGGAGTTTGTTGTTCACCGCTAGGCAGGAGCAATCGGTAAACAAATAAAACGCTAGTGGGGATTAATTTACTTATCAGGTTTAGTGTGTCGGACAGCGGAGCATCGTAGATCACGTGAAAATAAACTTGCGGATTGTGAGGCAATTCGCATCAAAGCAGTTGATACATAGAGACGGTCTCTTTGTAGACGGTACTAGTTGATATTCTACTTTCTGTGTCATAATAATCATCATGGAAAACGAAATAAAGGCTTTCTTACCCAACATTGATCCGGTTCTATCGGAATATTCAGTTGGATACCTCACCCATGCATCAAATGCATATGTTGAGGCAGATCAAAATGGTCCATCACCGTTATCAGAAGCAGCGGTTGCCGTCTCCGCGCTCTTACTATCAGCTTCTGGTGATCCAAGTCCGGAGAATCAGTCAAAGATCAATCAAATAGTAGAGAAATGGGTTCAAAAGTTTGACGGGAGTGGACAAAATAAGCAGCTCTCTTCCGCTGCCAAACGATTGGATCAAGCCATCCAAGTTGGGGCTCAGAGGAATATGTCGTCTACCTTGGGTGTATCTCTTGGAGGTGTTGATTTGGAATCCGCAAATGTTAGAAAGGTCGAGTCGAGAGTTGATAAGAAGAAGTTGGAGAAAGCCGAAAGAAAGATTGCTGCTAAACAAAGCAAGAAGGAATTCAAGGCCGTCGAATATGAGGCTTCTAAACTTATCAATCAACCCGATGACGCTCAGTCATATGAAGAGTTCTTCATGGCTGTCAATCCTTTGCAATTAGGATCAGGTCAATCGACAAAGAGCAAGGATATCAAAGTGGACAATATCGATGTTTCAATTGGTGGTTTGAGAATTTTGTCAGACACAAATTTGACCTTAGCATATGGCCGACGATATGGTTTGGTTGGTCAGAACGGTATCGGAAAATCTACTCTATTGAGAGCTTTGGCAAGGAGAGAATTGGCCGTACCTACCCACATTTCCATCCTCCACGTCGAGCAAGAAATTAGTGGAGATGATACACCTGCTTTACAAGCTGTGCTTGATGCTGATGTATGGAGAAAACACTTACTTGCAGAACAAGTCAAGATTTCCAAACAACTCGCAGACATGGAAGCAGAAAGATCTTCAATGGCTGATACCTCTGAACAAGCAGAGAAGCTTGATAAAGAGCGTGAGGGTCTCGATCAGACATTGGGTGATATTCAAGGAAAACTTGCAGAGATGGAATCCGACAAAGCCGAATCCCGAGCTGCAACTATTTTGGCAGGTCTTGGTTTCTCTCCCGAACGACAACAATTTGCTACTAAAACATTCTCTGGTGGTTGGCGTATGCGTTTGGCATTGGCTAGAGCCCTGTTCTGTGAACCTGATCTTCTACTTCTTGACGAACCGTCCAACATGTTGGACGTTCCTTCTATCACTTTCCTCGCCAACTATCTTCAAGGGTATCCAAGTACTGTTTTGGTAGTTTCTCACGACAGAGCATTCCTGAACGAAGTTGCAACTGATATCATTCATCAACATTCCGAACGTCTCGACTACTACAAGGGTGCTAATTTCGAGTCTTTCTATGCTACAAAGGAAGAACGCCGCAAGACAGCACAACGAGAATATGAGAACCAGATGGTTCAACGTGCTCACCTCCAAGCTTTCATCGACAAGTTCCGTTACAACGCTGCCAAATCCTCCGAGGCTCAATCCAGAATTAAAAAGTTGGAAAAGATGCCAATTCTCGAGGCCCCTGAATCCGTCTATACGGTTCATTTCAAATTCCCCGAGGTGGAAAAGCTTTCTCCTCCCATTGTCCAAATGACCGATGTATCCTTTGGCTATACTCCCGACAAGCCCCTCCTCCGCAACGTCGACCTAGACGTACAACTCGACTCCCGAATTGGTATTGTCGGACCCAACGGAGCCGGTAAAACCACCGTCCTTAAACTTCTCATCGGAAAGCTCTCCCCTACCGGCGGACTTATTTCTCAGAATCCTCGACTCCGCATCGGTTTCTTCGCACAACATCATGTTGATGCTCTCGATCTAACAACCAGTGCCGTCGGCTTCATGACCAAAACCTACCCCGGAAAAACCGACGAAGAGTACCGTCGTCACCTCGGTGCCTTCGGTATAACCGGTATGACTGGTCTTCAGAAAATGGAACTTCTTTCCGGAGGTCAGAAATCCCGTGTCGCATTCGCCTGTCTCTCTCTACAAAACCCACATATCTTGGTTCTTGATGAACCTTCCAATCACTTGGATATTGAAGCTATGGATGCGTTGAGTCAAGCATTAAATGCATTCCAAGGTGGTGTGCTGATGGTCAGTCACGATGTTACGATGTTGCAAACGGTATGCACAAGTCTTTGGGTTTGTGATAACGGAACAGTGGAGAAGTTCCCTGGAGATGTGCAGGCGTACAAAAAGAGGATTACTGCGCAGGCAGATGCAAGTGGTGTTGTGCAGGCACATTAGGAAATTCACAAAAATTTATAAATTGTCGACATATCCTACCCCAAGTCCCAATTGCAAGTCATTTGATGATTCCATTCCTGGTGTTCTTTTAAATCCAGTACCCCAAACCATCCATAGCACGTCTAATATCCCTTTTCCCTATCCACTAAATTGATAAGATCCCTCCCTTGTTCGATGTTCTCTAAATTCGCATCCAAAATTGCAAAACTCCTCTCCGCATACGTCGTCCCTAGTCCGCTCACGTGTGGTGTGATAGCTACATTTTCCAAACTCCATAATTCGCTATCCTCAGGTAAAGGTTCAGGATCTGTAACATCCAATGCAGCTCCTCTCAAGCCTCCCTCACTCAATGGCTTCTTCAAATATTCAATTAGATCATCTTGATTGATGATACCACCCCGGGCAATATTGATGACGAAAGCGTTCGTTTTGGAACCCAGTATTTCGAATTCGGCTGCGGAAAGAAAGTGGCGAGTTTGAGGGGTCAGGGGAACGGAGATCAGGAGGATATCGATATCTTGCTTAAGGCAGTTATGCAGACTCTCCTTGTCGAGTCCAGAGTACCAGGCAGATGGAATGGAACCATCTGGATCGCCAGTATTTGGGACGATATATTTGCCCGTATCTTTCCTAGACTCAGGAGTAGTGCGAGGTGATGCCGTATAAGCTATAACATCCATCCCCATAGCTTTACATATTCTCGCGGTTTGTCTACCAATCGCTCCATACCCAAGAACACCTAATCTTTGACCCGCACAATCTCTCAATGAACCCAACTCTTTGAAGTCTCCCCAAACATGTTTCTTCTGCCATTCAACCATTATCTTTTCCTTATGCGAATGGCTCAAGATCTGCATGATAACCCATTCTGATATCTGGGGTCCATGTACACCAGACGAGTTTGTAATTGGGATTTTGGTCTCTTTCCACACGGGAGTGTTGCTCAACCTATCTGTGCCAGCGCTGAAGAGATGGATGAGCTTGAGATTCTTGGCCTTTTCGGCGGAGGGGGGAAAGGATGAGAGGGTAACGAGTATAGTTGCATCATGCCAGGTTTCTAAGGGGCGGAATGATACTGTTAGATAATCCTGATATGCGTAACATTGGGAATTGAGAAGAAAACGAGGGAGCGGACTACCCACCATCTGGCACATCCGCGAGGTGCAACGCTTTTCCTACACCAAAAAATATCTGTTTGTATGTAATGTCAACATTATATTTTTGCCTCAACTTATCCAAAATCTTGGCATCCTCTGGAAAAGGAAGGAGACATAAGATATGTTCTTGTTCTTTGGAAATTTCACCCATGATTGTAGATGTAAGCAAAGTAAGACGATTAGTGACAGTCGTGCACAAAAGACAGAAACAATAGATATCAAATGCTGGGAAAGGGCATTGAAGCTTTATGTCAAGCTTTCAGTCGATGAGAACATAAACGGATGATAAACGTAATAGTATTTCCTACCAAAGTAATCCATCCTATATGGGTAGATAGTAGCGGATATTTGTCACAGTTCGAAATCTACTTGTTAGATTTATCATCCAAACTTGGCTGCTCACATCCACTCGTCTCATCCTAGAGTATTTGTTCAATGTCTGTCTGAGCACGTCTGTGGTACAGTTACAATCAGTATTTCAATTACCCCGCTGCACCTCTCAAGGGTTTCGGCGCTAAGATAAGATAAGAAGTCGCATGAAATTTCCTGATAGGTTTTTGATTTCATGCGAGAATGACAGAAGGATGCTGAATTATCACGATATATTTCTACTCTTGTAAGATCCTGTAATAGAGCCGAAGAAGCTATATATCCAATGTAAGGATAAAGGGAGGAATGATGAAGGATCTGGATGTTGTCAATTCTGTAACCTTCATTCAAGGTCAAAGGACGGCATCGAAAACAATTGAATTTTTTATTATTCCGGCTCTTCAATCACTAATTCTATTGAGTGAAAATCTATTGCGAGGGTTGTTTGCGAGCCAATTCATCATGCTCTTCAATATCCTGAGCCTCCCATGGATAGCAAATCCATACATCCTCAACGGTTCTTGCGGCGAGATACCTATTATCCTTCAACATATCCTCGGGGAGCGTACCCTTTTTTTCCTTATTCTTGTTCTGTTGTCATGAACATATTAGTAAATTTCCTCTTTAACCCCGTATATCCAAACTCGATGAATCACTTACGTGTAAAACGAAGATAGAGAAAACAGTCTTTTCTCCTTTACCACCCAACTTCTGTCTAGCGATCTCAACATCCTTCTCCAATTCCTTAACAGCATACTCCAAAGTGGTTCGTGTATCATCAACTTCATCGACGATCAAAATCCTCTTTCCAATCAAATTTTCCATGTTACCTAAACTGTTTAAGTCCAACCACTGAGTTCTGGTAACCTTTGTGCCCAATTGCTCAACCTCTCCTGGAGTGTTTGAAGCTGATGGATGTGTAGGAGGAAGTTGTTCGTACAGCGAAAGTCCAATGGCTTGGATTGGAATATTAGGACTTCCGGGTTGTTTTAAAAATGATCGAAGGATACGCGCAGGAACATATCCACCACCACCAATAGCGATCATAAGTTGAGGTTGAAAGTCTTCGAGTATACGCGGCGCGGATTCTTGACAGAGTTTGTGGACCTAGGGAAGTTGTCAGTGGTGCTTCTTTGCTCGGAGGGGTAATATGAGGTCAGAGGGGCATCTTGAGCTTCTGTGTGTGCGCATACCTGGTTATAGGTCAGATATTCTTTGACGACCATCTTTATTATGGTATGTGGGATAATTTTATAAGGAATGTAAATTTGTAACTTGACGAAGAAAATATGAGTCTATTCCGAGATTTTTTATTATTGAACTTAAGCACACGGGGTTTACCTCAAAGCTGTAAAAATAAAATTATTCAAAAGTTCGTGAACCCAGTGTCAGGGGAGTCACTGGTCGCAATGCCGTACTAAGTAACTAGCGGACTTCGCCTGCTGAAGAATCTTTAATTTCACTCCCGTTAACTCACTACAGAACATTTGATTGGTAGCACTTGGTTACATTTTTGCTCCTGGTGAATGTATAACAATAAAGAAAACTAGTGAATATATCATTAATTAATAAATAGCAATATCAGTCTCTCTTGCCAGCCTTTTTCATTTCAAACGATGATTATGTGTGTGCTTTTCATATAATTACTATTCTACAATAATCAGCCTTTCTGCGGTCAGTTATGATTGAACCCTTCATTTTCTATTTCTATTTCATGCAGTATTATAAACAGTTTATGGTCTTCTCATTCATTTGAATACCATCCAATTATATGAATTTTCTAGGATGTCCATATGCATCATGAATTATCATGTTTCTGAAAGCTTCATCTCAACTCGAATCAAATGCCAAAAATCGATATAGATTATTGATGATTTGTATTCTTTACACATTTTCATTCCTCATCCTGGAGCTCTCCCAGCAGTTAGTTATATGGCATCAGATGCCACTTCTCGATTTCCGAATTGGTCTAAAGTTATATCATATCTAGGACGTAGAAAGACAATTAATGAATAAACTATTAGTTCATAACCATCGCGCCACAATCACTTGGTGATACTATTCACATTTTCCCACGCAACAGTTTGGGCGAGACCTGCAAAATACAGATCGCTAATACATTGAACTCCCCCCAACTTATTGGATTCGCAAGCATGCCGAAACCATCCTCAAATCTCAATATTTTCCCCTCTTTCCACCACCGTAAGTAGTTTCATTATCAATACTACTCACTATTCACATATCCGGTATTTCACTTTACGCGGGTTTGTCTTCTTCGCTATCCCCGGGCACAGCCAGTTTTCCATCCATCCCCGCCTGTTCACTGCACATCGTGCATCACCCCTTCCGCTTTCTCCTCTTCCACCTCGGTGTCAGCAAAGACTAGGAGAATCTCGCCTCCCGCATAACTGGACGCATCAAAGATGGCGCTTAGAAATTGCTGTTCAGAAGGGTGGACGTGATTAAGTAGAGGAACATTGGGTACCGGCTGTCAATATTGATGCCGCAACTTGGAGCCACTGGCACTGGAATCATACTGTATATCCAAGTATATTGATAAATTCACCGCTTCAATCGTTAACCCCTATCCTAAATACTCCTTCACTCCCAGTTGACCCTTCAATGAATCATCCCCTATCCCTGAAAGTAACCATGACGTCGTGAGCTCCGTGAGCTCCCCTTTAATTACGGTTTCAAGATTAGTCGCTGCAAGGCATCTCATCATTTCGGGAATGGTTCGTTCTATCTCATTGATAGTCCGGGGCATGCGGTTGGTGAAATGGGCACATTAGCTAGGGTAACAGCGAACTCCAAAGCATATATATTCGTGGGAGGTGATGCGTGCTATCACGAAGACGAATTTCGTCCTGCGCCTTGTTGCCCTCTCCCAGAATGCTTCACATCAATGCCTTTGTCGAGATATGGGTACAAACTGCCCCAGGTTCGCTCTTCGAACCTCTTCTCCGTGATAAATTTGAGGACATATCATTTTACTCAATAGTGCGAGGGGAGGATGGAAAGGGTGAGCTGTATGATGTAGACGAAATGGAGAACATGATTGAGAAGATATGAAAGTGGACGCATCGGATGAAGAATTGGTTAGCATGGCTCATGGTGAGACATTAGAAGATGTGGAGTGGTATCTTTCTATCCTCGTAATGCCAATAGCTTTGAGAAAATAGATGGGCAGAACATGGGAGGTGGTTATCTTTGACGGATTTTATGGATCGTGAAGAATTAAATGCATAGGTTCTTGTTTTGTAATTATTAAACATAATGCTCAAAATGTAATGTGAACCACTCTCTTGAAGATTAAGCCGCCGCCTCCAATATCTGTCTGCCAAATTTTTCATGATTCGAACTTGAACGCAGAGAACAATTTACTAGTTTGCAGGTTTTGCTCATCTTCTTATACATCTCTTTAGTGCCAACACTTATTCCACTTACAATACCAAAAAACTCTCACGAAATTCTAGAAAAATCATGATGATTGATACTGGAGTTCGGCTTTATATTCTTATTCAAGCTCGAAATCAAATCATACCATTCATTCCCCGGCTTCTATTTCTCCCCAACTCAATCGCCTCCCCAAACTGCCGCTTACTTTCCTCCCAAGCATGAGAATAACTCCATCCTTAATGTTCTCATCTCAACATCCTTCATACACTAGAAATCACAACCAATCGATGCCGCATCAATTCATGGCCATCCCTCGGGTCTTCCTTACATATTTCACTTCCCATCCATCTAATTAGAGGTTCATTTCTCAAAAACTCAAATACAAAATTTAAGACAGTGAGATCGCCTACGAGAACAAACAACTGGTGCAGGAACAAAATAAAGCGAATCACCATAACATGGCAGCACTAGTCAAGGGGTGGGAGGAAAAGCCCAATTTGATAATGGCAATTTTGGGAGGAACCCGGCGTGACCATCCTGGCTGCTACGCTAAATCGCGGTATGCTTTACATTTGGTTTTGCGTGATTGTCAATGGTATGAGGATAGTGTTTGACTTTATATAAGAAAGTAGTTTTCTGTCCTCGAGAAGTTAGAGTTGTGTGGTGTTTGTTGAATTTGATGGTGATGAGTCAAACGCAAGGATTATGTCGAAACTTGCAATACCAACATAGGATTTGCAATTGGACAACTTGAATTAGACAAGATAATAATACCAGACTCATGAAACTTTGCCATCTACACAAAGCACATAGTCTTATCTTTTTCTTGTAATTCCATTATGTTCTGTATCACAAGTACACGTTGTGTTGTAACCTTACGATACTCGAGATATTTAAATCATCAATCTCTCGGAAGACTGATGTATCTGCGATGACTCAATAAAACGTGTGACTTTTGGTATCTGAAAGCTCGTATTGGATATAAATAGAGTGTAGGTATTTCGTCAGCCTAGTGCAATGCCAGTCATAGAGGAATGGAATGTAAACAATGTGACATTGATTTAGACTCATCCATGGGACCTTCCACTTTCAAAGACCGGACATGGCTTTCGATATTGGAGGTCGCTAAATGTTGACCAGTTCGCTCCATTGTTTTGTGTTACCGCTGGCTTCACCAGGATCTAGAGTTTCAGAATTAAGTGTGGTAGTACACAATTTCAAGTTATTTTCCGAACATGCTTGGAGTCGATAGATGTGGGGGTTTCCGCAACTACTCAATATGGATATGTGAATTACCCCGCGCCCACGAGATTGAAGTGAAGAAAGGTCCCTTGTATCTCTTTCCTTGTCATACCACTTTGAGAAAGGTTTCCTACTCATAAGAGAATCCTCGCAGGCAATATCTCTGGGATTCTAAAATAGTTGCGTTGAGTAATTATATCTGAACATTCGCAAATCTTCCTGACACTAGCTTGATCTGCAATCCACGATATGATGCAATTCCAAGAAATTTTGCTATTGGAGTGCTCACAGCAACGCAGTAAAAAGGCTTACAAAAATCGGAGACTTCTCCAGAATCCGCAACCAGATGTCACACGCGAGAAGTGCATTTAGTAGGACAATTTATACAATTACGATACCCCGCACTTGTGTGGTTGTATTGGTACCCAATATTAAACTTCTTTAAGTACTGCTGAAAACTTTCTTTTTTCATACACTGTTCGCCAGACCTGAGAGTTAATTCCAGTCGGGTCTGCCATATACCTATGAGTTGTGTACTTGGATTCCCCAGCCCGAAGTACGGTAGTTATACAGAACGATCATGAGGATAATCTCATCAAGAGAGACGGCTGAATCACCAGCAATACGCGGCATGCCAGCTCATTACCAGCATGATATATGGAGGGAGACTTGGTGGAGAAGTTGTTTCCAAGGATGAGGAACGGCTTCTCCTATTTTTGCTCGTTGGTCGTTGCCACTGTTGTCATCTATTTTGATTCATTCCCGCAGATTGAAAGCCCAGCTAGCTAAAGGAGTACAACAAGGTGAAACGATGATAGGCCAAAACCCACCTTGTGATGACCTAGGATAGATGAGGTCGCCAATGTTCTCCCGATGGCTTTTGATATACCAAGTCAATGAAATATGCGGAGATGGAGCTTTAGCCCTTGCATAAAATAATTCCCTACTCATGATATATCCCACCAACGAAAAGGCGAGCGAGCCGCGATGCTTGGAGCTTTTCAACTCGAAGCAATTGAAAGACATTTCCTTTCTGAGGCTTGAATGCTTGGCTTAGGCTACTGCTATCGCCACGATGCGGCCATGCTCAACGACAGCTTTTCACTCCAGGCGCTTTTTACGAGGAACAAGCTTCGCGACTAAGACTCAGTGATCATGAGACTGGATCAAACAATCACTGCTCTGCTTTTCATCTCATCCAATATTATGAGATTGGGATAAGAGGTATTGCACGTGGGTCACATATGCATTTGAGATTCATGGTGTGATGTTGCAAATGTGACAATCTATTCGAAGTGGCTGTTTTTTTGTTAGGTTAAGAGATTTTCGAAACTACTAGCTAGGTAGGTGGGATTCCGACAGGAAGGGCACAGATGAGAAATGCCACATGGGCGATACCTAACCAATAGGAATAAAGTCTAGGCCCATTTCTAGATTCCTTGGAGGGGTTTTCATTGATACATATTTCTATTTTCTATACAGCCCCTTGTCACCGCTAAAAAGAAGTTCATTCGGTTAACCTTATTTCCAAGTTCCAAGTGAGCAAGAATGCACCCAATAACTATCTGGATTGATCTCACTGGCTGCTAATTGCTGATAATTGATGGCTAATAAATTTGATTATACTCTGTACATCGTACTCGTAGTGATAATAGATAAGCAAGGGTCTAGAAAGGCTCACAGACACTGTATTCAAGTTAAGGCTTTGTCCACTCTTTCTTGGGATGTAACCAATACAATTCCTCCTAGTAAAGCCTGTGGTAATTAACCGAAACCCCAGAATTCCCCGCCATTTCAAACATTCCCCACCAATTTTTACTCATACATACATAATTACCCTTTCTCATCTCAATTTAACACTTTCGTTCCAAATTGGTGTCAATTGTCAAAACATACTAATAATAATAATAATAATAATAATTCACTAACAAACTTGGGATATTATCTTGACCTCTCCATCCAATCAGAATGCTTTCAATTCTCAAAATTGGATCCTGCAGGCCAAGAGCTATCATAATTACACTTGACAAACATATCATTCAAGCTTATCTTAGACCCTTGGATCTTCATATGTTAAGAAAGGTATATCCCCTCATCTCTTTGTTAAAGGTGCGCCTACCTACCTAATAAGGTGTTTTCAACTACTAACATACTTCGGTAGCTCAATAACTAATAAAACTTGGCTTACCTTCATGTCCAAGCAACGATACTAATAATTACCAACTTCATCAATTATCTTTCCTCAAATTCTTTCTGCCTTTCGAGGTTTGATTTCGTTCATCAACACCACTCCTTGATAACAACTATATCCTATTCAAACCGCCAATATGGCGACTCTTACTCCTACCTTGACTGAGTCGATCGCGACTGCCACTTCGACAATTGCGACTGCCGTCACAGCAGCCAGTAGTTCTGCCAGCGCTACTTCTACAAATCGCGCCACGCCGCAAGGTGGGATTCTAGAAGGAGGCAACCCTACTGTCTACAATCCCTCAAACCCCATTGTTTTGTTCATCATTCAGGTATGCTTCTTTCTTATTGATTTGCGCATTCTCCTGCACGCGTCGATGGTGGAACGTAGAGCGCCATGTCGTTCTTGCAGAAAGACCTACAAGATGTCAAATCTACACTATGATTTCTTTCGATCAACAAGATGATATTCTGCTCTTCATGAATGGACGTAGCTAATATGTGTCGGATCGTAGGCGGGTATCATTATTATCTTCTGTCGCCTTCTTCATTACCCTTTGTCCAAACTTCGACAACCTCGAGTCATTGCAGAAGTAATAGGTGGAATCATTTTGGGTCCTTCAGTTATGATGCGCATCCCTGGGTTCCAGGAAACTATTTTTCCCGTTGCCTCCATGCCAGTTTTAAATATGGCTGCCAATCTCGGATTGATACTTTTTCTTTTCCTTGTTGGACTGGAAGTCAATATGCGACTTTTCCTTGGTAACTGGAGAGTAGCCCTGAGTGTAGGACTGGCTGGAATGATATTGCCATTTGGCTTGGGTTGCGCCGTTGCTTACGGCCTATACAACGAGTTCCGGCATGATCCGGGAACTGTGCCTATCACATTTCCGGTCTATATGTTATTCGTCGGCACAGCTCTTGCGGTACGAGATGAAGCTCAATACGATTTAAATTGATTACTGACATTCGCTCTAGATTACAGCTTTCCCCGTTCTCTGCAGAATTCTTACGGAATTAAACCTCCTATCTACACCGGTGGGAGTCACAGTTCTCGCTGCTGGAGTTGGTAATGATGTCACAGGGTGGATTCTCTTAGCCCTTTGCGTTGCATTAGTCAATAATGGATCGGGGCTCGCAGCTTTATGGGTGTTGCTTGTTTGTGTTGGCTGGTGCCTTTTCTTGGTGTACGCTGTTCGTCCTGTGTTCAGGAATATTCTTCGCCGCAACGGAAGTCTCGAAAATGGTCCCTCTCAGGGAATGGTTGCTCTCACAATACTACTCGTTCTGGCATCATCTTGGTTTACTGCTGTTATTGGAGTCCACGCTATTTTTGGAGGTAAGGTCAAATTGAATTCTGGCTGATATAACATTCGCTAACTATAACCCTAGCTTTCCTCGCTGGTCTCATATGTCCCCATGAAGGTGGTTTTGCTATTCATCTCACGGAAAAGATTGAAGATCTAGTCGCGGTGCTACTTCTTCCACTTTATTTCGCCTTGTCTGGACTGAGCACTAATCTTGGTCTCCTAAACGATGGAATCACATGGGGCTATGTTATTGCAATCATTGTTGTTGCATTCTCGGGCAAAATCATTGGTGGAACGCTTGCGGCCAAGGCTTGTAGGCTTGTCTGGCGTGAAAGTCTCAGTATTGGAGTTTTGATGAGTTGTAAGGGTCTTGTAGAATTGATTGTTCTCGTAAGCTAATTTTTTATGAAATCAATTACATTGGCTATGCTGACACAAACAGAATATTGGTTTACAAGCCAAGATTTTGTCGACAAGGACTTTCACCATATTTGTTGTGATGGCACTTGTCACAACCGTTGCCACGACACCATTAACAACCGCACTATACCCGCCTTGGTACCAGAAGAAACTTGAAGCCTGGAAGAAAGGAGAAATAGACTGGGAAGGGAATAGACTACATCCCGAGGGAGATGAGTATACCCCTGACCGCTCATTGGAAAAGCTGGAATCTACTCAAATTCGCCGACTTCTTGTCTATCTCAGACTTGATAGTCTTCCTAGCTTGTTCACCTTTATCGCACTCTTGGGTGGAGATAACACGAGTACGGTAACAAAAGTACACAGATCGAAAGCCGAATTGGAAACGGTGGATGAGGATGGTACTCCTTCGTCATTGACTATTTCTAAAAAACAGCCACTTGAAGTTCATGGTGTTCGCATGTTAGAACTTACCGATCGTACATCGTCAGTCATGGCTGAAGTGGATGAATACACACATCGTGATCCGGTCGTTAATGCCTTCCGCACCTTTGCCCAGTTAAATAACGTCGCTGTCTCAGCGGGGGTTTCTGTCGTTCCAGAGTCGGATTATGCCGAGGCTTTGACCACACAAGCAGCAGACAACTTTTCAGATCTAGTTCTCATTCCTTGGACTGAGCCTAGTATCTTACCGGTCAACGAAGCACATCATGATTCGTTTTCTAGCGGCCTTCAGGATGTTTTCATCCAGAAGACGCTCGAAATTGCCAATTGCAATATTGCCGTTTTTATCAATCGTGGCTTCGGTGGACTAACCTTGAGAGAGCCTCGCAATCTCTCAGCAAGTGCTAGTCGACTCAGTCTTCGCAGTAGTCAGCGTGCAGAAAGAGTCGCTCCTATCGCGGATCGCAGTCACCATGTTTACTTTCCATTTTTCGGTGGCGCCGATGATCGTGTCGCTCTTCGTTTTGTTCTTCAACTTGCGCAAAACAGTAACATCACGGCCACCATCGTTCATTTCATCACTCCCATTCATAATCCCAAGACTCCTGAAGTAAAGCATAGCTCTCGCCCAGTCACTGCTACCGGTTCTCAACATGGCGGTAGTTCTGGTTCGGGGTTACGTATCATGGAGCGTGTTGATACTGAGGATCTTTACAATGCAGCTGCGTCTGACACCGCTCTTCTACACACATTACGAGACTCCCTACCTCAAGCATTGACGAACAGAGTCGTTTTTGTCGATGTTAAGACGACAACCCCATTGGCCGACTGTCTACATCACGCAAAGGTCGAAATAGGCCAAAGTCCTCGAAATGCAGGAGATTTGGTTGTTGTAGGAAGAGGTAAAACCTCACTTGCTAGAGCACTAATTCATGAGGAGAGCGGTGGGGAGGGCGGAAAGGAAATGCGGAAGACCGTGGGAGTGGCGGCGGAGGCACTGATTAGTAGTGGAATTAGAGGGAGTCTTTTGGTCATTCAAGCTGGAGGGCGAGGTTTGGAAAGTTGACGGGTGTATTGAGAGAATAAATTACTTCTGGGTAATTCATAAGGTGGGGCTCATGCTGCACCGGCTGGGTCAAATATACAGTGGTGCTTTAGGTGCATATGGGACTTCAGTACAGGATGGAACTTGGCGTTTTTGGGATACGATACCTTATGATATGATATGGCAGGATAGCCCTGGGGACTTTTTATCTCTTCGATCTTGGAGATATATGTGGTCGTTGATTACTTTGTCAGACTAGGAGGAACTTCTTTTGGCGTTCTTCTCATGATCTGAAATTTGATCAATGCATACTTCATATCTAGTCTGCTTTAGCATTGCCTTGAGTTTCTGAATACAACTTTTAGAACGAAATTTGACCCATCGTATGGCGAGTTGGCCACTTGACCTCTTCACTGTCTGGTTTTATGTGATTCTTTACTACAGATTGTCGTACTAGAGCAGTTCATTCCTATTGCTGTAGAATGAGCATTATAAAAGGTGATTTATGATCTTGCACGAGAGACAATGGGATAAGGGATACGAACGCGGTTTGCTATACTTCTTACGATTAACAATACATGAAGAAGCGCAGTCACAATAATCTGGTTGAATAAATTAAAAATAAATATATACTGGATAATCAAGCTAGATCGATTTTTAATACACAACATAAGACCATCAATATATATACATTCAACCTTCATCAAGCCCTCTCATTAACACATGGCCCTCGTGTGTCGATGGAATACAATGCAATACAAGCCACGCCCACTCAACATATTTCCTCATATCGAACACACCCTCTGCTTACCCTTTCACCTAAACCATATCAGACCTGACAGCGCCCGCATGTTCGCCCTCAGCAGCCTCTCTGTTGCGGACAAAGACCTTTGAGCTCAAATCAAAGACCGGTAATGGGCATGGGACGCCCGTCGAAGCACACGATGTGATGATGGCCAAGTACCTATGAAACACTATTAGCATCTTCATGATTACGTACCCAGGTTCTCATCACAGGAAAAGGGAAAGGAAAAAAACTCACCATCCCATGATAATAGTTACAAAGCCGAAGCCCCCGGAAATCTTAAACTTCTGCGTCGCTTTCTCCAAGCCGGCTTCCGTAGGATCATAACCCAGCTGATAAGAGCCTGCGGCCAAAAAAGCAAACACAAAAATCAACGTGAAGAATAGAATTACAAATGGGACGTTCGTTCTCACGCTCGCGCAGAGGAAAACAAAACACACTAAAGCCATCACGACGTCGTAATTTCCCTGTCCGGCATTATAGTCCGGACTCAGCGCGCCGGGCACGGCGACACCGTTGACAGTCGTGGCGTACGAGGCGGCAACGCCGTGTAAGGGATCGTGGAGGAAGCCGAGGTAGACCCAGTGAACGCCGAAGACTGTGAAGACGGAAAAGGGGAAGCTGTTGCCGAGGATGAATTCGGCGATGCCGGCGATGGTCATGGCGAGGCCGCCGAACATGTAGAAGGTTCCGCTGATGGAGACGAGGGATTGGGCGGAGGAACCTCGGAAGGTGAGGAGGGAGAAGACGGTGGAGGAAAAGGGAACGAGGAAGCCGAGGAGGCCGAGGAGAGTGGGATTTCCTGAGAGGGGGGTTAGTTTGTTGGTGGGGGGTGCGGGGAAATACATATGTCGAGATGGAAACTTACCGAGTCGTTTAACTAGATCTCCTTTTGCGGATGATGGTTGGAAGAATAGCCGTTCATATTGATCGGTGTTTAGTTGAAGAGTTATTTGACGGGTGAGATCGGGTCCTCCGGATACGTGTTGCACGTATGGTTTATCGTGATGAACATCATCGTGTGAGGTGTTGAGTGAAGACATGATTAGATATGATGTGGTATTCACTAGATGAAGCTCAGGAAATGAGATAAGTTGTGATATCAAGATGACTAGCTATCAACACTTGAACGAGACGAAGTGCAATGAGATGAGATTAGACGAGAAAAGAAAAATGGCAATTTTCCCTACTCAAAAAGAATAAATGAATGGAGATTCCCAAAACAGAAAACGGCGCTCTCGATATTATATACACTCCCGATCTAAGCTTCCATCGTCCTCAACTCCATGCCTAGACCTTCCATGCGAAGATCCGTGCCATACAATCCCCATACTAGATAGAGGTCTGCCATTCCCCAAAGCTAGCACTGCCTAACTTGCACAGCGACCCGTCCCCCGGACGTTCTTCTCTAGAGTCTAAACACCATGCGCGCGCTGCTTGCAGATCTGGGGAACTTTCCCTGAAGGACCGACCCACCCCATCCAATCCCAATTCAATTCCCACTCCACCACCGTCATCCTTATTAGCAAATTAGCAACAGATACTTCAACCCAATTCCCCCCCCCCCCCACTTCCCCAACAATTCAGATACTCTTTCTTTCTTTCTTTCTTTCGTTGCCCATCTCCCACATCCCGCATTAGCAACCCGGAGCATCCGCCACTTCCAGCCTAGTCTCTCTCCACCCCAAGAAACTCGATACACGCGCATGTCATCTCCCATCCTAGAGCAAGGTCATACAACCAAAATAAGCGGGGGGGGGGGTTTCTTTGAGAGTGTTGTGTGTCTGGCTGCGGTGCGTTTTAGCGTCTTCATCTTTGCGGGGTAATGAGGTAAAATTGATGGAAAGTAAGTCAACCACCCTACTTTCGGGCCACCCCTCTTTTGGGCCACCTTTCACCAC
>JBBMOJ010000502.1:0-28214 GCA_038090695.1 Sclerotinia spermophila | reverse complement strand
CTACCTTTTTTGTCCTGAGGCTAATCCCCTATAGTATTACTAATCCGTTGTAACAGGTTGGTGGTGGGTATAATTGGTATGATTAGTATACGACTTTGGTGGAATTAATTAAATGAAGTTATAATAGTTTTCTTATTGATGGTATAAACTGTTAGGGTATGGGTAAAGACTTATATTGTATTATAAGGGTAGAAGAGCTATAGAAAATAAAGGTTCTACTTATAGGAAGTAGGATACACTAGTAGTCTATATCTGAGGTACGAAGGCAATTACAGAATATATAGTTGGCACCGTGACAATTATTACTAGTTCCAAATTATATAAGAAACTATTACAGAATAAAAACATTCTGCTCCTATTAAATATATTAATACTATCGAACCCCTTAAATAAGTTAATCGATATATTATAAAATATTCGATAGGAAATAAATAATATAAAATTCCTTATAACTAATAGCTTTATTTAATTCTATAAAGATCAGAAAACTTATATTACAAAAGTATTCTAGAATAAATTAAATAAAGTTTATAAGCTATATTAAATAATAAATAATAATCCTATCTAATTATACTGTAGTATTATAGAAAGCAATATCAAGAAGTTTATAGAAAAGATTAATCGATTTATATCTTGTATGATAAAGATTCAAAACAAGCTACTACCTTAGCTTTGTAATCTATTCACTGGTTTCTTATTCTTCTTTATAAACGAGCTTTTATTATAGTATTCTTTGAATTATAAGATTGAATTTATATTAAGCAAAGAACTCTTATATTAAAAAGGTTATTCAATATCCCTAACCAAATTTCAAATTGTTTACAAATAGTTTGATAATAATCTAAATAAAGAATTCATTTATGAATCCTATTTCTAATTAGCTATTCTATTCCTTTTTGCTATAAAGTTTGAAAAGAGTATTCGAATTTATTAAAACTATTATAGACTAAATAATATTATTATTAAGAATCGATATCCTTTGCTATTAATTAAAAAGACCCTTAATACTTTATACTATATTAAAATTTATATAAAACTAGATATTATTGTTATATTCAATAAACTATAAATTACAAAAAGCTATAAATAGAAAACCGCTTTTACAACTCGCTTCAGTTTATTCGAATCCCTAATAATACCTTTTAGCTTTTATAATATACCTATCTCATTTCAGAATTCTATTAATTATATTCTTTTCAATCTTTTGGATAAGAATTGTATAATATATCTAAATGATATTTTGATCTACTCCGAGAATATTATAAACTACTAAAAGCAGATCCGCAAAGTTATTTAGAGATTTATTAATACTAAACTACAAATCGAGATCAATAAATACAAATTCGAAATAAAGAAAACGAAATACTTTAGTTTAATTATTATTCCAAATAATATCGAAATAAACCCTAATAAAATTAAAACTATCCTTGAATAGAAATCGTTAATTAAATTTAAAGATTTTTAATAATTTTTGGGGTTTATTAATTTCTATCAACAACTCATTTGCAATTTTTCTAAGATTATAGAATTATTGAATTATCTATTAAGAAAAGAGAATATATAGAATTGAACTAATAATTAAAAAAATATCTTCAAAATATTGAAATAAACCTTTGCCTTTACTCTAGTTCTTACAATATTCGATTATTATTATTATATAATTATCGAAACAAATACCTCGGATTGGACTACAAATAATATTCTTTTATAATATAATAATAAGGGCCGATTATATCTAATTATATACTTCTCCTTGAAATATAGTATTATTGAATATAACTATAAGATCTATAATAAGGAATTATTAGTTATTATTAAATTATTAGAAAAATAGAGACCCGAACTATATGAAATATAAAAGCTATTCGAAATCATTATAGATTATAAAAATCTGGAATATTTTATATTAACAAAAATGTTAAATCAAAGGCAAACTAAATAAGCCGAATTCCTATCTAATTTCAATTTTCATATTATATACCAATTTAGTTATAAAACAGTTCGCCCCAATACACTAAACCGAAAAACAGAAGATCACCCTATATATACAAATCCCAATAATAATCGAATCAAAAATCGGCCATAAACAATTCTCCCACAAAGAATATTCGATATTATTATATTCAAAGACTTCATCCAATAAATAAACAATAATATCGATCTTATTACAGCCGTTATAAATATAATTATCCCCAATACTATAAAACCAATCAACAATCTTATTAATAAAGTATATAAATCATTCAAATTAATCACTATTATATACAAAACACTCTAAAATCCAATTACCTGTTATTAGCTATTATCAATCTAAAAGAATTTCCGAATCGTTTTATAAGATTATAGATTAATTAATAATAAAATCTTTTATTACAATCACCTCTTTATTTCTTTCTCTATTGAACTTTATATATAGATTATATATTAAATACACTTTATTAAACCTATTAGATATCCCAGCCAAGTTAAAACTATTAACCTAATCTCCTATACCTATTAGTAGCCCAATATATTAAAGGAAATCAAAACTTTTATATAAGCTTATTAACTCTACTTCCAAACCAAAGCCTCCCGTCTTATTACACCTAGATTTCTAAAACCTCTATCAATACTATTTCGCTTCTAGTCCGATATTTCTATTGATTATATTACATTATTATTAATCAACAAACACTACAAAAAGAAATATCAATATATCATCATTATAGTCGTTTATTGTCTAATAAAGATGTATCATTTTATATTAATTATAGGACTATCTGTAAAGGAGTTTGCTAATCAGTTTGTTGAGAAAGTTTATTGTTTATATAATATACTCGATAATATTATATTCAATAAAGATTCGCAATTTGTATCAGAATTCTAGAAACATTTATTCAAATATCTATGGATTACTCTAAAGCAATCCTTTTCATTCCATTTGGAGTTCGATAGACAAATAGAGAGAATTAATACTATAATGGAATAATATCTTAGAGCTTTTATAAACTTCCATTAAAATGATTGATATAATTAGCTCCTACTCACAAAGTTTATATTCAATAATACTACCTCAAAGATTACTAATATATCCCCATTCTTTACTAACTACAATTTTCATCCACATTTCAGTATCGAACCTTCCTCACCCGTTCCTCTAAACCTATTATATCAATATAAATACAAATTCCTAAAGGCAAATAAGATTGTAGATCGATTTGATATAATCTTAACAAAATTGAAAGCTCTAATCATTCAATCAATCCAAAGATATAAATATTATACTAATAAGATCTATATTAATACTCCCCTATATAAAAAAGACGATAAAGGATAAATTAATATTAAAAATATAAAGACTAATTGTTCAATAAAAAAAGATAATAATAAATAGAACAATCCCTATACAATTCTAAAAGTTTATAAATAAGCTTATCTATTTCAACTTCCTATTATTTTCAAGATTTTCTTAATATTTCATAATTCATTATTCCAATTATTCTATTACTCACCCGAATTAACTAATTAAAATATAATTAACAAAACTAAATCCTATTAGAATCAAGATTGTATTCTCAAAAGAGATAATAAAGCAAATAAAGAAATCAAATAATAGGAATTCAATAAACTTCTTAACTATTATAATAAAAATGAATTTCATTATCAAATCAAATAGAAATACTACCCAATATCCTAACAATCTACCAAAGATCTTTATAACCAGAAAGATGTAATTATTACTTTTCATCTAGTAAATCTAAACAAATTAAATCTACCCATTTGAATAGAATTCAAAAGACTTACCAATCTAAATCCTTTGCTAATACCAATACTAAATACATTTCCGAAATAAAACTAAAACAAACCTAAAAAGCTCTATCAATTAATTATTACTCTAAAAAAGATTCATTTTAATTCAATAATAGAAATTAGGGTATTTTAATATTATTTTATTTTCCTAGAAGTTATATATATTTGTCACGGGAAGAATGTGTCCTATATAAACCCAATTAGCTACACAGCTATTGGAACGTCCTTTTAGCGTGATAATATTATAATTATAGGATTGATTGTTTTAAACAAAAAGTATTATTATAATACTAATTATATATTCTGTAGTTGCCTTTATACTTCAGATATAGATTATTAATATACTCTATTTTCTATAAATTGAGTCTCTCTTTTCCATAGCTCTTCTATCCTTATAGTATAATATAAGTCTTTACTCGTGCTCTGATAATAGTAATAGTATTGAATTGTTGAAGTAATTGAATAATTAGGGTTTAATATCTATATATATTTTTCAAATAGTATTATATTATATAATATAGGGAGGTGAATAATAGTATTATATTTGCTTAATCTATATATAGATTATAATATTACAGTTAAGATAATCCAAAGATAATAGAAATATCGGAAGATAGTTTTATAATAAAGAATATTTAGGTTTCTTAATGTAATCCTATTATTATAGGTATTATAAAGTATTTAGTAATAATATTGATAATATTACTATTAGCTAATTAGAGTTATTAATAGTGTAGTAAAGGTTTTATATAAATATTATATTAGGTAATAAAGAAACAATTGACAAAAGCTTTACCAAAATATCCACTATCAATTAAACTAATTATATTAAAAAGGGAATTATATACTAGGAATATAATAATTTGAATAAATAGAGATTTGCTATTTATAAAATTGAACTATAATAGCTTATTACTATTTGTTATTTATCTAATCCATTCCTTATCCCTATTTGACCTCTATAAATAACTTATTATAAAGATAAAGCATTTTCCTAGAATTTATAAGCTTCAACTAGAAAGGGAGATATTATAATACTTCGAGAGATATTTGAAATACTTTCAAAAAGTAATACCGACTCGTTTTTAATATAACCCTGAAATATATTAAACTAGTAATATTGATAAGAATTTTCTTAAAAGTTTTGTTTTGAATAATAGAAATTATTATAATTGCCTCAGTTTGAATAATTATTATTATAAGTATTTTAATTAGATAATTATTACCCTTCAATATATCCTCTATTATAATATACTCCTTTCTATAAACCCTATATAGTACTTTGAATAGCTTCTTATATATTAGTAGTCTTCTTTGCTTTATATTCCTATATAGAATGATTTGCTTTCTTATAATAATAATAAAGTCTAAAATAGCATTCTTCCTTATAATTTCGTTTTCATTATATTTTAATAATATTTAAATCTATTGGGTTATTAATAGATTGTAGAGGGATAATTATTAGTGTTGTTGAGTTAGGACGAGGTTAGTTATATGGGATTCTTATTGTTATATTAGTAAAAGTAATATAATAATGGTTTTCTCTACAATTTTAACTTCAAATATAAATTTTTTTTGCTTATCTTTTGATATCATCGAATGCATATAAATTTGAGTCTATCTGGACCAAAAGCTTCAGTTCATTAAAAACTTTTTATTTCAATGCTAGGATTATTTCTCTATTAGATTTGTAGTATTGTTTTTCTAAATATTTTAGATTGGTATAGAAAAAAAAAAGATATCACGGAGGATAGCTATATCACTAGTCACTTTGAGGATTAGAGAAAAGTGTGTATAAAGATATATAAGATTTATTAGTTTGGAGATTAATTATAATAATTTATCCCCTTATATATATGTAGATATAGGTGATATAATTGTTTAATAAGAAATAATGATTTATATTTAGGTTATATAGATAGAGGAATAGAATATATAATTCATTAATAAAATAAGTGGATATATTATATTACTATTTGATTATATATAGTCCTGGATGTGGATTGTATTGTATTAGTGTATATAAATATATAATATATATAATACAGGGATTTCTGTAATACACCTCTCAGATTAAGAAGCTCAATTATTGATTTGTATAACGAATAAAAGAAAAATCTTTAGGCAATAATTTTTATATATAATGATCAAACTATTATTCAAATAATAACTGATATTTTATTTACTGAGTAAATCTTTTCAAAAAAAAAGAAAATGAAATTATATAAAAACAAATGAAAAATGATGAAAAATCGTTTTGTTTACACAAATAATTGTATATTTGTATACTGATTCTCAATCGAATAATTATATATAATAGTATTTTGTATGAAAAAAGAATATATAGGATTAATACCTGCTATTAAAGTGTATCAAATACATCAATTATAATTATTGATTTGAGGATTAATTATATAGTGATTTCGTAATGAAAAAGGAGTATACAAAATAATGAAAAATTTTCAATAGTGATTATACGAGAATAGAGATAATAAGATTAGATAATTCCTATCATTTTAGATTTTAATATCTACAATTTTAAACTTTTTATGATATCTTCTTTTGTTATAGATTTATATTTTGATTGTATTATTTTTCCTCCACTTGGTGTATATCTATCTATTGATTTATTCAATAATTTATTATGATTTCAATCTAATTTTTCTATATAAATAATCTTTTTAGATTGTAGTATTTATATAATCCTGTTTGAAATCTTAATCAATCTTCTTTATATACACCTATTCGTTTGTATCGAAAAATCAATCTTACTAGTTGTTTGAGTGCTCCTCGAATTCCTAGGTTTGATAAAAGAATATTATTAATAGCGTATAGCCCTGATAATGAGAAAAATTGTATAGTGGTTTTGTCGATCGATTGTTTAAATCTCTTTTAATTCTATCTTCTAATAAAAGTAATATATTTAAGAAGGATTTCCCCGGATTCGGGAATGATAACAATTCTCCTATATCTTTTAGGAAGTAAGTAAATGAAAAGGTTGATATCAAACATTGTATTTACAATATGGATAATAAAGGTGTTCGAAGTATCTAAAATGAATACCCTTGTTATTGATATATTTGATCTTTTATTTTTGACTGATACAAAGATTACAAAAAGTATTATAAAAAAGCACCTCCCTTTAATTCAAACCATTATTAAAAGTATTCTTTTTATAATTGTTTATTACTTTCTATATATTTACAATCTTTAGTATTTCGATTACTTGAATTATCAAACCCTGATTTTGTTACATTTCTTGAATAAATAAATCTTTTTCGATTCTTTTTCTTTTATTTTATTTTAATAATATTTAGAAATTGATTCCAAATAAAAAAACTACTTATATTACAATATTGGTAATACTAGCCTTAAAAGATAAAAAAAGTAAATTCATTGATATTATTGATATCGATTCTCCTTTATTATCAATATATTGTTCTATTATTTGTTTGGAGTGAATTATTCGATTATACCTATCAATTTCCTTTCCAATTAAAAAGAGAAAAGCTTCTTCTTTTTTACTTTTACTTTCTTTTTCTCTTTCATTTGTAGTTAAACAATCTAAAATTATATCAAAAATAGTTACTTTTGGCTTTTCTGTTCAGATTAGATTTTCGGCTGTTAAGGCTAAGGCAAAACCCAAAAAGTTTTCGGTTAAAGGAGAAAAAGATAAAAAGGATATAAAGGGAAAAGAGAAAAAGATATCTTTTGAAATTGATAATTGGAGTATTCTAAATAATGATATTGAGGATTTTGGTTTTGATCTCAAAGCTAAACAAAAAAAACTGAAGTTTATATAGTTTGAAATAAAGATTGAAGAAAGAAAATAGATATTGAAAGCTTATAAAAGAAAGTAATTAATATTATTTGATTTTAGTAATCCTTGAATATACATTTTGAAGGTTTAATAATACTTTGAAATAATTGAACTTTTGTTTTGATAAGTTTTTCATTAATCTGTTTATTATTATTTCAATTATAAATAAGTATATAAAGTAAAAGCTTCTTTTATATATTCCTATTTTAATTATATATTCTAGATATCAATATATCAGAGTTTTATAATGATTCTTTTATTTTCACTAATTATTAATCTAATTGTTTATTGATTATTATAGAAAATCGTAATTGATTATTTGATTACAAAATTAATCTTTTTTAGGAATTATAAGATTATTAGAATCTCTTTTGAAGTTCTTTCAACTTTTAGTAATTCGGTTTCAATAGTTGATATTATTATTGTGTTTTGCTTTAATATTTTCTATACAATTAGATCTCTAAATAATAAAACAATATAAACTTATAATGAGCAATGTATTTCAAAATCATTTACAAATAAAGTATTTGAAAATAATAAAAGTTAGGGAATTTGATCTTTACTATATTCTATTATATAATATCTTATATTCCAAAAATATTAAATACAATAATCAACCACTTTCATATAATCCAAAAATAGATTAATTAGAAAGTAGTTAAACTGAAATACTATAAAAATAACATCTACTCTTATTATAATTATAATATACAATACTAACCCTATCTTCTTTTAATACTTTCGAATATAATCTAGAATTACTTTATTATTATATTTTATAAAAGTCATCAAAAATAAAGATATATATATATTACTATTATTAAACTCGAATTTCTTTACAACCTTTTCAATATAAGTATTATATACTAATCATAGCTTCCCTATCTTCCAATTATATATAATACAAATACCCAGAAACCATTTTGTATCACCTAACTCACAAAGTTCATAGGCAACCTTAATACCAGAAATGATTTTATCAACTATAATTACATCCTTCTTATAATATATAATTTGAATATCATCTATAAAAAATAATACTAAAACAATCTGAATTAGATTTATAAACAAATAAGATTCCTTCTTATATTAATTTAGATCTATATTTTTCAGCGTTTTACTAATGTCTTTAAACCAAATAGCAAAAGAATCTCAAAGACTATATAATACACAATCAAATACCATATATTTATTTGATTCCTTGAATCTATTTAATAAATAACAAATTACAAATACACCAAATAGATCCCTTTGAGCATTAATAAAAGCATTTACAATATCGAATTGCTTGATATCTAAATCGAATTTTGCTATCAATATTATTACAATCTTAAATAATCTTTCTACTAATATAATTGTATATATAAATTCGATAATATCCTTAATTTAAAGATCGCCTCAGATTACCAATCTTATTCTATATCTAAACACTTATTATAATAGAATAGAAGCTATTGGAATCTCCTTTATATTTATTATATACTATATTTTGCATTCTTTCAGATTATTTATTTCAATTTTATATTCATATTTGAACTACGACTTTAAAAAGTAATCCTTGAATTGATAATAGCATTTAAATAATTTAGACAATCCTGAAAGATACAATTTTAACAATGCCTCCAATTAATCCTTATACAAAATAATTGATAAAGTATACTTTGTATATATAGCAAAAACAATCACACTATATACTATAACAAAAAAGTTATCCTCCTTCTTAATATTTGAATAACTAAACCAAAATATATTATAAAAATCTTCTATTCTAGATTCTCTTCCTATTATTAAGATTACAATCATTATACCAATAAATATATTTGATAAAGATTATTGAAATCAGCATTGATTATATATATAGGGAAGATAATCTGTAGAAGGATTGATTTAAAAAGAGTATTGATCGAAATTGAAAGATTGATATTCTGACGGATTGAATATTAGTTTTAGTATTTCGATTTTTATAACTTTTTATTGTTTAGGTTTTCGATTTGGAATCAAAGAAAGCTAGTCTTTTTTAAATTGATCGATTGTATATATTACATAAGATAATTACTTTAATAATTCTACCTCTTCAATTGAATAAGAATCTAATATATCAATAGACTACTATTAAGATTCTAGGTCGCTTTCATATCCTTTATAGATAATATATATAACTCGATCAATTGATTCATAGTTTATATCTTTTGATTTATCAATTAGATTCTGTACTGATATTAATTATACTATTGGAAAAGAACTATTAAACTCCTATATTTGATTCTATATATAATTATAATGTTTTTATATTATAGTATTGGATTCTAAATCTAGGGCTTTTTTAGATTACAGATCCTTTGATATATTACTATAATAACGATTTATAAGGTTTAATCTACCTTCTAGATATACTCTTGAGATCTATTTATATAAGGGTATATCTGTAGTGTATATAGTAGTTTTGCTATATACTATAATATCTGTATAATTTGAAGTAATCTTACTTTTCTCTTCCTCGATAATCATTCCATCAATATCTATCAATTCCTGAATACCAAGCTTTCAAGTATACTCTTTGAACTCTTGTTTTGTATTTAAGTTAATAGTATTATCTAACAAATCCATTTTGTAAATCCTTTTTTTATCAAAAATAATAACCCTTTTGAGCTTTGGAATCTATATACAGAAGATCGATAATTCTAATATATATCTAATAAAATATTCAATATACATTTTTGGGTTAGTTTTATATAATCTCTTATTAAATCCTATTTCCCTTTTTTTATTTAATAAATAGGCTTGATAGTTATATCAATAAATATTGCTTTAATTTGATTATAAATTGCAAATTAAATGATTGGTTACAAATTGAATTATAGATTTAAGGTAGTACTAAAACCAAGCATTCAATACTTCATTTAGAAATTTGAAAAAGCAAACTTTTTTGGGGTTTATATTATATAAATAAATAACTGTTTGTATAGCTTCCATTTATAAACAATCAGGAAGTCCTATAGTCATTCGCATTTTTATCTATTTTATAATAACTTCTTAACCAACTCGTTCTACTCCTCCATTCAATTCATATATATTTAAAAGTAAAAATTCCAGCTCAATTTTTTTTTTGTTTAATCCAATTTTCGAATACAATATTCCCTATAATCCTTATAACAAATATATCATTGTTTTATTTAATACAAACTACTGAAAATCCATATTTGTATAAAACCCAAATAAGGAAGTTTTGAATTATATTACAGATTTCTTAATGTATCTTCTAATATAAAGGGAAAACAAAAATCTTACTATTAAATATATCTTTAATCAACAAAAGCTAGGATACGCCTATATAAACATATAGAAAATCGAAAAGATTCCATTGAATTTTATAGAAAAGCCTCGATGATTAATAATCACTAAATGAGTAATAGATTACCTACTTTATATATGTATAAGTGTAATCTATATATTCAATCCTAATAATTCCTTTTATTTTTATATTCTTTATAACAGAAATCAGATATTCAAAAGCTTTTTTTCCTAAATATCTAGATCTTTTATATTATAATTCTATAATATCTAATTTAGGTTTTAAAGGATTATAAGAATAGTGAAATACTTTATTGATTTTTTTATTAATTGTAGAATATATAAGGATTGAAGAATTTACTAATATATTTATAAGAGATAGAAAATAAAAGGAAAGTAGTTTGTATTCTAGGAATAAGAGATTATCTTTGCGAATATATTAAACAATTATTATATTTTTCTGGAGAGATCTAATATACAATATTGAATCCAAACCTAAAAACTATATATTTGCCTTCTTTAATTTTACCTCTGAAATAATATTCATATGAAAACCAGGAATATATATAACATTTGATAAAACAAGATTACTATTTTTATAACCATTTGGTTGATGTATTATACCTTTGAGTATACAAATACCTCTTTTAATAATTAGAAATCTTATTATATCAAATTCAATATAATTTGATATTAGAGATAATACATATTGTTATTTATTAAGAAGAGAAATATTATTCACAAAATATATAACACCACTACTATCAAGGATAATATTTTAAAAGAGAGGATATAATTGAAACTCAGCTGATAGTATACTATAGATATCTTTTTCAGATCTGTTTTGTATTATACAGACGATTATTAATATTCCAAAGTCAACTTGATCTGAAGTATTAGTAGTAAATTTAAGCTATCCCTTTTCTTCCCAAATTTTCTATATCGAATTTTATTTTTTATTTTTAATACAATCTCGGATAGCATTACATTCTTTTTCTAAAAAATAAGGGGTTTCCTCGAGCCGCTTTTTCCTATAAGTATAAGTTCTACCAACCAACAACTCTTTGCAAAGTAGAATAAACCAACTTTGTTTTACTTCCAATCTGATTTTAGCTTATATAGATATATATATAGATCTTTTTTCTTTTATTATTTATTCTTTTTTTCTTACTTCCCCTTTTCAAAAATTGAAAAAGGATTATTATTTGAAGATAATAATAAAAAAGAAGGATTTATAATAGAAAAAATACCTTTGCCTTTTAATACTAATAAATCTTAATAAACTAAATTACCAAAAATATCCCTATATTGTTTCAAAAAATAATTAGAAATACTAAATTGATTATTGGTTTCGATTTAGATAAACATTGTATTAATCCAAATGGGAAGTATACAAGTACTCACTGTATTTAAGAAATTGATTAGTACTAGATCATCGTTAATTTCAATATTATAGGCTTTTGTATTGATATAAACCTTAATCTATTTATTATACCATTTTATCAAATCAGTTCGCTTTAAGGTAGCTTATTAAAGTATATTTCTGTATTCTTAAATTACAATAGTTTTTGCTATTATATTAATAAATACAAACTTCTTTTTCAATATTTAGATAATCATTTTAAATAGAAGTGTTTTTGAGGTCTTGTTTTCAATTATTATTTTGAAAAGATAAAAAGAATCTACAATTTGAGTTATCCAATTGTAGATATCCTAATACACTTTATTTATAAAATTATACTTATCATACAAACTATGGTATTCTCCTTGAAATACAAAATACTTAATTGATATATCTTGAAAAGTATAAGGAATAGATAAAATAAAAACTTTTATCTTGATATCTCCTTATTGATCCTATTCTAATTATTTCTTGTATACTTTGTATTTAGTAATATACTCCTGAATATTGTATTTATTATATTTTTCTATAAGTTCCGAAATAATAATAAGTTTAGATGTTTTCTTTATAAACTAATCTTCTTTAATATCTGAAATCATTTAAATCGAATCTTTGATATCCAAGTTTGGAATAAAAGAAATTAAAACATCATCCAATGATTTTATATCTTCCCAAATTCCTTTTGAAGTATAAAGATACTAGAATTATAAATACCACTTTGTCTACTATCTATAAATGATTAAGCGAATAGAAGTTTCCGAAGAGTTTTTCGATATAATAAAAAATTGAATATAAATAGAAAATTATAAATAAAAATAAATGAAATATTAAGTAATTCAAAGAGATATATATATATATATATATACAATTTCAAAAGTAAACCGGGTTTATAACTATTACAAAGAATAATTACATCATTGGTTACTTTAAGAACTAAAGAAAATTATATATAAAGATATATAAGATTAATTAGTTTAGGAATTGATTATAATAATCTATCCTCCTATATATATATAGATATAAGCGATATAATCACCTAATAGGGAATAGTGATTTATATTTAGACTATATAGATGGAGGAATAGAATATATAATCCACCAATAAAATAAATGGATATACTACACCGCTATTTGATTATATATAGTCCTAGATATGGATCGTATTGTGTCAGTGCACGTGAATGTGTAATACACGTAATACGGGGATTTCCGTGACAGAAGAGTATATGTTTCTCTATTTTCAATTTGTCGAACTATATAACTGCTTTCCATTCTGAATTGATTGTTATATAAAAAATATCGAATTTTTTGAGGAATGTTTCAGTAGTTTTGTAGATTGAAGTATCTACTAGGATTTCATTAATATCTTGTAAATATTTTTGACGTCTATATTTTTTGATAAGAAAGACTATATAGAGTATCTTTTTTCCTTTTGTATTAAATATAATAGAATCAATTCTTCAATAAAATTGAAGACCCTATTTCTATATTAAGTATTTATTCTATCGAATTATCACTATAGTTTTTTCTCTTTTGAAAGGTTCTGGATTATAAAAGATTTATTGGAAAGATCGAGTATTATTTTGTATAGATTAGTTTTGTTAATTGAACTGTATTTTTAAAATTGTATTTACTTCTTCTTGAAATCGGATTTGATTTTTCAGATTATCGAAAAGGATATAATTCTTTTATTCATCTGGAGTATTGTTTTTTGCTTTATAAAGAATATCTAAAATGTTATTTATAATACTGAATAAATAAACAAAATAATTATAATATTCTAATACAATATTAATAGATATATAAAGATTGATATCAATGAGTTTTGATAATTCATCTATAAGATATTACTATTCGCTATAGATAATATGAATGGATATATGGATTTGATTATAGATTAGTATTTAATCTATAACAAATGAGCTTAAAATATCTACTATTTTGAAAGCAAGAATAAAAATGAAGATAAAAACAAAGACGAAAACAAAGATAAGAATAAAGATAAAGATTATTTTCAAATCAGATTGCTAAAAGGAAATAGCAATAGGGTTTTGATAAGATAGAATATACTATTATAGTACAAGAGTATACAATAGTATACACCTAGGTATAATATATAATATTCTACAAGGAAGAAAGAGAAAGATTCTAAAACCGTATCGACTATATAGCTAGTGATGACTAAGCCTCACACTAGTGTGAGGCTAGTATGAACCCGTGACAATAATCTTATCTTAACTACAAATAAAGATCTATAAGATATATTATTTATATTATAATAACAAATATTACAATAAACAATATAAAAAGAAAAGATACTTACGAAAAGAAAGGAAGATATTATAGTAGAGATTGTAAAGAAAAAATAGGAAATATTTCCAATAAAATTAATAAAAAGAAATCTTTTTATAAATTCTATAATAAAAAAGAATATTAGCAAAATCAATATTATATATATAAAAAGACTAAAAAAGCTTTAAAACTAAATAAAATTAATATTAAAAATAATAGTTTTATTAAAGTAATTATAGTAAAAGAATATATTGATTCCCTTTATTCTTATAATATAATATATATTGAAGCTCAAAACAATAAATAAATCTTTAATTCAAAGGCTTCTTATTACTTTACTAATTCAATTGAAAATATTATAAATCTTATATATTGGGATATATTATAAAAAATCAAAACAATTAATAATAAATACATTCAGAATATTATATTTTGTCAGGGTACGGGTAAAGACTTATATTATACTATAAGGATAGAAAAGCTATAAAAAAGAGAGGTCCTACT
This sequence comes from Sclerotinia spermophila, assembly GCA_038090695.1. Classification (NCBI taxonomy): domain Eukaryota; kingdom Fungi; phylum Ascomycota; class Leotiomycetes; order Helotiales; family Sclerotiniaceae; genus Sclerotinia; species Sclerotinia spermophila. The sequence continues at coordinate 13,116 of JBBMOJ010000502.1, read as the reverse complement.
TATAGGAAATAGGATATATTAGTGGTTTATATCTGAGGTACAAAGGCAATTATAGAACATATAATTGGCATTGTAATAGTACCTTCTGCTTAAAGCAATCAATTCTATAATTGTAATATATATAATTTCTTATAGAAATAAAAATAATATTAAAATACTTTAATTTCTATTATTGAATTAAAATGAATCTTTTTTAGAATAATAATTAATTAATAGAGCTTTTTAAATCTATCTCGATTTTGATTTGAAAACATATTTAATATTAATATTAATAGAATACTAGAATCAGTAAATCTTTTGAATCCTATTCAAGTGGGCGGGTTCGGTTTGTTTGGATTAGCTAGGTGAAAAGCAATAATTATATTTTCCTAACTATAAAGTTTCGGTAGATTACTAGAATACTAGATAATATTTCCATTTGATTTGATAATAAAATCCATTTTTATTATAATAATTAAGAAATTTATCGAATTCCTATTATTCAATTTCTTTATTTGTTTTATTATTCCTTTCAAGGATATAGCTTTAATTCTAATAGAATTCAATTTTGTTAATTATATCCTAACTAGCTAATTGTTATGGGAGCTGCCTCTAGGGTTACATAGAAATAGCTAGAGATCTCTCGAGGTGGTTTAGATTAAACTTCAAATAGGAATTCAATAGAGTTAATAACTAATTATAATTCTTATAATTATAGTAATAAAACTAATAATTATTTTTAAGTATAAAGTTCTATATTATAATAAAACCTATTCCCTTATATAGATTTTCATTTTTTATTTTATTCTCTAGGATCTCTTTATATATTAGATCATCAAAGATCTTATTATACTATAGGAGTACTATAGCTCCTTAATATTTTGTTATTTGTTTATAGTTATATAATATAGTACTTTGTAAGGATTGTTATAATACTATCCCTTTCTTATTCTAATATTTGTTTCAAATGTTATATAGTAAATGACTTACTCTATTTGGAGTATTTATTTTCTTAGGATTTCTATTCCTTTTTAAATATATCTAATAATATTCAAAAACGAAAAGAAAGATTATATTTAGTTTATTTTATTAAATCTTATAATTTCGAAATAGTTTCCTATTTTTTATATAAATATTAAGAGTATAAATATATAGTTTCTTTTATTGATTGTTTATAGTATATTAAATATATTTATTAAAGCTAAAGATATAATATTTGTAATTCTTTTGAAAATGATTGGAATAGTTTGGATTGATAAAAGGTTTATTTAGAGTAAAAGGAAGAAAAAGTAATAATTAAAATTCTTTGTTTTTGTAAACAAAAATGTTTTCTTTTGAAATATAAATCTAATATATTATACTATAGTTTATATACTTCAAATAAACTAAATATTTTAGAAGAAAAGAAAAGGCTAGAAAATGAGTATATTATAAAAGAAAAGGAGTAATTGTTTATTTCTATTATTATTTTTAATAATAACTTTTTTGCTTTTGATTCCTTTTTTTTTGGATTTTTCAATTCTTGTTTTAATAGATTCTCTTTTTTTCTAAGCAAATCCGGATATTATTGATAGAATGTTTCTAACTTTTTAGGTTAGTTGTGGTTTGTTTTTGGTTTTTATGAATTTTCGGTATATAGATAATCTAATTATTTAATTAAATATTTGATTATACTTTTAATATATTTATAATCTAGTATTATTTCGATATTATATATAGTGTTCAAATTGATTAGTTCGATTTCTATTAATAGTGTATTCAGTGTTTCTAATAATATTAGTTTGAGTAAGGATATATGGAATATTAGGTGGATATTTATTATATCTAATAGTTTTAACTAATAATTGATGGTTCTTATTACCTTTTCAATTTTGAATAATTCTAGTTTCCTGTAATTGAGTTTATTGCTTGGTTTTTTGGTTTTAATGTTTTATTGTAATAGATAAACTTTATTCCCTTTTTTAAGTGTAGGTTTTATATTATATTTTATATTATAATAGACTACTATTCTAAATAATATAAATTTTAGATTAAGAGTAAACTGTTTTTATAAATCCTTTAATTATTCGATTTATATTATTACTAATTTAGTATTAACTTTTTATAATATTAGTATTTAATATACTTTAGGATTGAACCTAAAGTTAGTATATACTAATATAATCTTTATAGTTTCTGTTTCTGATATATTATATATAAATTATACTATAGGTAATAGTTCTATTCAATTATCCTATTGATAATTTATATAGTATTTAAGATATACTTCTATTATCTGATTAATTCTTTCTATCTGATTATCTATTTATAGGTGGAAAGCTATTGATAGTTTTCTTTTAATATCTATTAATATTAATAAATTAGTTTAGAATTTCGAAGTAAAAAGCTTATCTTTGTTTGAGATTATCTTATTTAATATTTTATATATATTTATTATAACCCTAAAGAATATATATACTAATTATTTAATAATCTATATTTCTTTAAATAGTATTATATATATAAATTTTGTTAATCTGTTTATTATATTGAGTATTATATTATATTCAATTTCTATAATAGAGTTTTTTGAAAGTAATAGTTTAATTACAAAATCCTATATAATAGACTTCTATAATTGAAAAAGTATATCTAGGATTTGGAACTGATTATATAAAGTATATCTAAAGGATTTATTCTATATATAAGTATTATAATTTCTAATAACTTCTTTAATTATTATTCTGATTTATAAGAAGTAATTAATTTCCTATATTCTTGTAAATATTCTTATAATTCCTTAATATCTATATATAAATAATCTATATTATTCTATTATAAATTCCTTAATTATTCAATTAAGAATATATACTTTTCTATAAAAGTATATTATATTATTTTCTATTATAAATCCTAGCTTTATTATTTTGAATATATATATTATTATAATATTGCTTTTATAATATAATTAGATCTTGTTTTTTAAATAATTATCTTCTAAGATATAAATAGCTATAAGCTATAATATATTATAGATTAATGATTTGCTTTTCTGTTTGAATATAATATATAATTTATATAACTTGTTTTCCTAATATTCTGATTTTCAATTGAGAGTATTAGTTCTAATATTTTCTAATCCTTTAATATATAAAATCTTAAAAATATAATTAACTATAATTTCCAATTATTTAATTTATTATCTATTTAACTATTTTATTATAATAAAATAAACCAAATTCTTATAATCTATATATATTTATACTATATATTTTGATCCTTTTAAATAAACTTATTATTCTTTAAATATATTAATTATTATTAATAATTCTTTATTATATATTTTATAATTTAATTTAACTAATAATAACTTTCAAAAATAGAATACAATTAATTAGTATTTCTCATTCTAATCTAATTAATTTAAAATTACTTCTATAACAAAATCTAAAGAATTTGTTTCTATTATAATTTACTTTTTTAAATCAAATATTGATAATATTAGCTCTTCAACTATTACCTATTTAAATACTTCAAAAAATTCCTATATTTTAACAATCCATTTAAATATACTCTACTCTTTTCTAATTAAATTAATTAAAAATATTATAATCCCTAAATAACCTTTAATAAATCTTTAATAGAAATTAACAAATCCTAAAAAAGACTATATTTCTTTAATTATAATAAACTACTTTTATTTAAATATTATCTTAACCTTATCCTTATTTATTTTAAACCCTTAGTTTAATATAATAAATCCTAAAAACTCTATTTCCATAATATAGAATTCATATTTACTTGATTTATATAGCAAATCGGTTTTAACCAAATATTTAAGGATATTACTAATATCTTTAATATATTAAACTTTGTTATTTAAATATACTAAGATATTATCCAAATAGTATATATAATAAATATCCAAATATTATAATAATATATTATTTATAAGCCTTATAAATATTATTAATATATTAATTAGCCTAAATAGTATAATCTAGTATTTATATAACCTATATCTAGTTTTGAAAATGGTTTTCTATTCTTTGCTTTCTTTTATTCTAATTAAATAATAACCATTATATAAATCCATTTTAGTAAATATTATTACTTTGCCTAATCGATTTTTTAATTCTATAATTAATAGAAATAGATATTAATCCTTTTTAATGAATATATTAAGCTTTTTATAGTTTATAATTAATCTTTTAGTATTATCTTTCTTAAATATCTATATAATTGGATTTACTATTTAGAATATGGATTCTTTGATTTATCCTTTAACCAAATTGTTATTAATATATTCTTTAAATATCCTTAGCTTATTAATTGATATTAAATAAATTAGAATATATATAAATATTTTATTTTCTTCTAATATTATTTTGTAATCCTATAGTTTATATTTTAATAAAGCCTTATAGATTCTAGATTCTTTAAAAATATATTTATATTTTTTATATTATTCTAATATTATAAGCTCTATTGTTTTAATTGTAATTTCGTATTATATTATTAGCTTTTGTATTTATAAAAGAAATATACTATCTTTTGCTTTTAATAAAGGACTTTGGATTAGATATTCTATATTACTAATATTATTTATATTCAATTCTCCTTAATATATATTATATTTCATAAATATCTTAAATATATTATTATAATTATTCTTATCCTAATCAAATATTATTGTTTTTTATAATTAATTTATTTTAGGGTTATATATTTTTAATTATAATATTCCTAAGATAATTTATTATTAGTTTAATAATATAATATTAAATTATATAATCTTTGAGTATTAGATTATATTTATTTATATTAATTATATCTTTTAAGAAATAATATTATTAGATTTTATTAGTTGTTTATTAACTAATTATAATTAATAAGGTTTTTGTTTCTTTTGGAATAGAATTCCTAGATATTTTATAGCTTCTAATATAATAAAATTTCTTATAGTTTTTGAATCTATTATAATTAGTTATATTTGTTTATTTATTTTAACTTTATAGTATATCTATTCTATTTATTTTGTAATATTTAGTTATAATATAATTTACTTATCCTTATAATTCTAAATGATTTTATTAATAAATATTATATATTATAGTTTTTCTTTTTTTAAATAGATTATATTTATTCTTAATCTAGTTTTGTTATTGAGTAAGTCTTTTTATAAAATATATTAATAATTCTTTTAGATTACTTTTATTATTGTATTTATAACTAATAGTAATAGGATAACCTAAGTTTGGATATAATATTCTTTTCTGATTCTTTTATATAGAAATAAGTTCTGGTTTTTATTCTATTTGGATATATATTAATAGAATATTTCCTATAACTCTTTTTGATCTGGTTATTAGAGGTATTCTTTATTGATTCTTTTTATAAATAAGATATTAATAGTAATTTCAAATTATAGAATTCGATGCTAATTAATATATTGAATTTTATAAGATTTTTCTTTTTTAATATTTATTATATTGAGATTCTTATTAATAGTTTCTTTATTTATATTTTCAAACTTTTAGATATAATAATTCTATTAATCGATTTTTCAAATAGATTATAATTCTTTTAATTATAGGTTTCTATTTACTTATAAAAGGTTTTCCATTTCTTCTTTTTCTTTTAGCTTTTCTTTATAAGCTAGTAGTAATATAGTTAATTATATTATACTAATTATATATATTTATAATATAAAAGTAATATTAAATTAGCCTTTACTAAATTTATTCTTGAAATAAATTTTCTTTTTTTCTATTTTCTTATTTTAGTATTTTATTATTTGATACTCTACTTTTCTATATTCAAAGTATAAGTTATTTTTATATTTATATTTCTTTTTTAGATTCTTATTCTAGAATACTTAATATAAAGTATTTAATTCTATAGAATCTCTATATTTCTATAGATTATATCTAGATCTACCTTTATTCTTATAATAACATCCTTACCTTTAGTTTTCTTAAGGTTTATATAATTATTAGATTTGTTTATATCTATATAAACAATTATTAATATCAATAAAATTCTTAATTAGCTTATTCAAATCTTTGTTTTCTATTTTCTTATCAAATTCTAAATATACTTCTAGTTTGAGTCCTTTATAATAATAGTTTATAATAATAATCTCATTCTATTTGATTATTTTTATATATCTTCGAAATTCTATAATATACTTTAATACTAATCTAGTTTATTTAAGATTAAAAATCTTTTCTTTTACTATTTCTAATTTGTTAGAATTTCTAAAGATTCTATAAATCTTTATTTTGAATCCTTCAAAACTATCGAAAATAGTTTTAATAAATTATATATATTTTCAATCATTATACTCGAAATAATTATATAAATATAACTGGATTCATTTGCCTACTTTTCCTTTGAGATATAATACAGTCTATATACTTTTAGATTCTTTTTTAATAAACTTATCTTGATTAAATCTAAAGTAGATTTCAAATTGTAAGAGGAAGGTATCGAATTCTTATCGACTTTCTTAGTATTTATCTGATAAAACAATCTTGAGTATTTCATTGATAATAATCTCTTTAAAAATATTAATTATTTCGATATTATTAGTATTAATAGCTAGAGCATATTATCCTTGGGGTGCTATAATAGTAATTGATTATTGAATTGATATTTGAAATAGAAATGATACTCAAAGTGTTATAGAAGCTACCTCTAGAATTATATAGAAATAACTAGAGATTTCTCAAAATGGTTTAAACTAAACTTCAAATAGAAATTCAATAGAATTAATAATTGATTACAATTCTTATAACTATAATAATAAAACTAATAATTATTCTTAAACATAAAACTCTATATTATAATAAAACCTATTCCCTTATATAGACCTTTATTCTTTATTCTATTCCTTAGGATCTCCTTATATATTGGATCGCTAAAGACCTTATTATGCTCTAGAAGCGTTATAGCTCCTTAATACTCTGTTACTTGTTTATAGTCATATGATGCGGTACTTTGCAAGGACCGTTGTAACACTAATCCGGATGAGTAATAGAATAGTTGGAGTAATAAGTTATAGAATATAGAAAAAATCTTGAAATTAACAAATAGTTGAAATAAACAGATATACTTATAAACTTTAAAAACTTTATAAGAACTATCCCATTTATTATTGCCTTTTTTTATTAAATAATTAGCTTTTATATTCTTAATACTAATTTATATTTTATTACCTTTTTTATATAAAAGAGTATTGGTGTAAGTCCTATTGGTGTAATTCTCATATTTTTGGATAAATTGAATAGTAAAAGCTTTCAATTTTATTAAAATAAAATCAAACCGATTTACAATCTTATTAGCTTTTAGGAATTTACATTTTCTTTAATATAACAAGTTCAGAGGTATAAATGAAAAGGGCTCAATACCGAATTATAATTTACAAAAAATAGGGATATATCAATAATCTCTAAAATAATATTATTGAATATAAACTCTATAAGTAAAAGCCAATCATATCAATCATTCTAATAGAAATTTATAAAGATTTTAAGATATTATTCTATCATTACATTAATTCTTTTTATTTAACCATCGGATTCTAAATAAAACAAGAAGAATTATTTCAAAATGATTAATGAATATTCCGATAAGTATTTCCAGAATTCTAAAACGAATTGTAAACCTCTATCAAAAACAATATTATTGGGAGTATTATATAAGTAATAAACTTTTTTAATAAACCGATTAATAAGCTTTTCTATAGATAATTCTATAATTAATATAAAATAATATATCTTTGTTAGATAATAAATGATTATAACAATATATTAATACTTCTTTTTGTAGTATTCACTAATTAATAATAATGTAATATAATTAATAGAGATATTAGATTAAAAACGAAATAATATTAATAGGGGTTTTAGAAATCCAAATGTAGTAAAGTAAAAAGCTTTGGTTTGGAAATAGAGTTGGTAAGTTTATACAAAAGTTTCGATTTCCCTTGATATATTGGACTGCTAATAGACATAGGAAACTAAACCAATAGTTTTAATTCGGCCGGGGTATCCAGCAGGTCTAATGGAATGTATTCAGTATATAATCTATATACAAAGCTTAACAGAAAAAAGAATAAAGAAGCGATTTCAATAAAAGATTTTATTATTGATTAGTTTATAATCTTATAGAGCAATTCGAAAGTCCTTTCGGATTGATAATAGCTAATAGTAAATAATTGGGTTTCGGAATATTTTGTATATAACGGTAATCAATTTGAATAATTCATATAATTTATTAATAAGATCATTAATCAGTTTTTTAGTATCAAGGATAATTATACTTATAGAGACTATAATAAGATTAATATCATTATTTATTTATTGAATAAGATTCTTGAATATAGTAGTATCGAATATTCTTTTTAAAAGAATTATTTATAATCGATTCTTAATCCAATTATTATTGGAATTTATATATATAAAGCGATTTTCTATTTTTCAGTTTAGTATATTAGAGCGAACTGTTTTATAACTAGATTGATATATAATACGAAAATTAAAACTAAACAAGAATTCGGCCTATCTAGTTTGCTTTTGATTCAACATTTTTATTGATATGAAATATTCTAGATTCTTATAATCTATAATAATTTCAAATAGCTTTTGTATTCTATATAATTTAGATTTCTATTCTTTTAATAACTTAATAATAACTAGTAATTCCTTATTATAGATCTTATAATTATATTTGATAGTATTATATTTCGAGGAGAAATATATAACTAAATGTAATTAGCCTTTATTATTATATTGTAAAAGGATACTATCTATAGTCTAATCCAAAATATTTATTTCGATAATTGTATAATAATAATAATCGAATATTACAAGAACTAAAGCAAAAACGAAAACTTATTTCAATATTTTGAAAGTATTCTCCTAATTATTAATCCAATTCTATATTTTATCTTTTCTTAATAAATAATTCAATAGTTTTATAATTTTAGAAAAATTGTAAATAAAATATCAATAGAAATTAGCGAATCCTAAAAAGTATTGAAAATCTTTAAACTTAACTAACGATTTCTATTCGAAAATAGTTTTAATCTTATCGAAATCCATTTCAATATTATTTGGGGTAATAATCAAACCGAGATATTTTATTCTTTTTATTTCAAATTTATATTTATTAATATCGATTTACAAATCAGTATCAATAAGTTTTTGAACAACTTTATAGATTTATTTTCGATAATTTATAATATTCTTAAAATAGATTAGAATATTATCTAAATATATTGTACAATTCTTATTCAGAAAATCGAAAAGAATATAATTAATATAATTCTGGAATAAGGTAGAAGTATTACAAAAACCGAAAGGTATTATTAGGGATTCGAATAAGCTGAAGCGAATTGTAAAAACAGTCTTTCATTTATAGCTTTTTGTAATTCGTAATTTATTAAATACAGTAATAATATCTAGTTTTGTATAAATTTTAATATAATATAGAGTATTGAGAATCTCTTTAATCAATAATAAAGGATATTGGTTTTTAATAGTAATATTATTTAATCTGTAATAGTCTTAGTAAATTCGAATACCTTTTTCAGATTTTGTAATGAAAAGGAATGAAATAGTCAATTGAGAATAGGATTTATAAATGAATCCTTTATTGAAGTTATTATTAAATTATTTGTAAACAATTTGAAGTTTAGTTGGGGATATTAAATAGTCTTTTTAATATAGGAATTCTTTGCTTAATATAAGTTTAATTTTGTAATCCCAAGAATATTATAATAAAAGCTCGTTTATAAAGGAGGATAGGAAATTAGTGAATAGATTATGAAGTTAAAATAATAGCTTGTTTTGAACCTCTATTGTAAAAGGTATAGATCGATTGATTTTTTTTATAAACTTCTTGATATTGCTTTTTATAATATTATAATATAGTTGGATATATTTATTAACTATTATTTAATATAGTTTATAAACTCTATTTAATTTATTCTAGGATATTCTTATAATATAAGTTTTCTGATCTTTATAAAATTGAATAAAACTATTAGTTGTAAGGAATTTTATATTGTTTATTTTTTGTTGAATGTTTTGTAATGTATTGATTGGTTTGTTTGGGGGGTTTGATTTGCTTAGGGGGCTTGGTGGTGATAAAATATTTAATAGGGGTAGAATATTCTTGTTTTATAGTGGTTTCTTATATAACTTAGAGCTAATAACGATTTATATTAGAGCTGGTTTTAGAATCGGCTGGTTTGGAATTATTCTAGTATAAGTATTTATAGCTTTAGAGATTTGGAAAGTATAATAGTGGTTGGGTTTAAGTGGTTATATATATATTATAGTTTTGGAGTTTTCTATAGTAATTCTTTCAATTATTATCAGGATTGAATTAATAAATTTAAGAAGGATTGAAGGATTTTGGGGTAATAATAAGATGTTTTCAAAACTTTTATTAATAATTTTTATTATTAAGATTTAATAGAATCTCGATATTGGTTTTTTATTATATAAATATAGATCTGGTTTTGGTATAGTGTTAGTTGGGGCTAGTATAGGGTTGGGAATAATAATTGTAATAGAATTAATAGAATAATAATTTTTAGAGTAATATTTGAATATAAATTTTAGGGTTATTATTGCCCAATCAATAATAGGGTTATAGTACTGGAACTATAGAAGACTAAGGATTATAAGGTTTATATCTGAAAGAATAGTTATATAGAATAAACCTAATTTTTTATAATTATTAATTCATATATCTAATAGTATATATATTGGGATAGAATATCGGAGGTTTTTCTATTGGTGAAGAGTAGATAATGAGTATAGGGGAGGGGGTGTATAGGGATATAAAGCTTGGAGATAAGTTTTCTATTAATAAAACTATATTCTATAGTTCTACTATTTATTAATTCAATAAATAGGATAATTATATTGGGTATAAGGGAAATTTCGGTAAAGATTTTGAAAGATTTATTATTTATTGATTTAAGATATAAAGGATCCCTAGATATAATAAATCTTTTAATTTATAATAATAAATTTTTTATAAAGGATTTTGATTTGTAATTATAAATCGAGATTAATCTTTTAATATATTCGGTTAGAGAATTGAATTTCTATTTTCTTTTGATTAAATGGATTCTTCAATAAAGCTTTCTAAATCAAGTTTTTGGATGTATTCGAATAAAATCGGGGAGGTATAATATAATAATATTTGGGGGGTAAAAGAGCAATTAGTGGATTGGAATATATTTGGATAGAAAGGGGTGGTTGGGTTGTAATAGAATTCAGGATTCTGATATTGGTTTGTAATAAAGAAATAATTAGTATTTGGAATATATTTAAAGCTTGAATTGGTATTATATTTTATATTATTAATTCGTTTCTTTTGTAATTGCTTTTGATATAATTAGGTTTTTTATAATAAAGATAAAAACCGAATTCAATATATTAGTTTTGAGTATAATAAGTTAAAGAGTGTTGATTTTAATGAATAGTATTTAATATAGGGATTGTAGTGGGGGTAGTTGGTTTCTTATTATAAGGTTTCGATTGATTATAGTTGAAGTTGGTATTTTGATTCTTGTATTGATTATTTAAATAGACTTTTTCTTTTAAATTATTATAGATTCCCTATTACTAAACAATTTATATATAAATATTAATAATAGAAGGTTTATTAGAACAATTAATAGAGTTATCGATTAGTTTTTGAAAGATTTTAAGTTTGAAATTGTAAATTTATTATTCGGTAGTTTTCTTATATTTTATAGTAAGCTATTTAAACTCAATAATAAAGTTGTTAAATGAGGTTTTCTTTATTTTGTATTTATTATAATTTATAGAAGCTTTGTGGGAAAGATTAAGAGTTTGATATTGTTTATTTAATTCCTATTAAATATTTGATATAATATATTATTTGGTTGGTTAAAGATTGATATTATATAGATTGTTAATGATTGTATTGAAATAGATCTGATTATTTGTATATATAAAGCTAGAGAGTAAATTGGTAAGGAATATAATCTTTTGGAATTTTGTTTTATTTTTGTAGTTTGTAGTTAAATAGTAATTGATTATATTATGGAAAATGGTATATTGATTTTGGTGTTTTATAATATCCTGTTTATTATTATTGAATTTCTTAGGGATAGTAAGATATTTTCGGTGGGGTAGGGTTTGAGAAGTATTGTGAATAGTAATTTTTAGTGTATTATTTGTATTTTTAAATTGAGCAATTTGGGATTATAAAGAGCTAATAATTGATTCGATTAATGAAAATACAATTTGTGTAATAATGAAGTAAGTAGTAATTGAATTGTTGAATAAGTTGATGAAGTTAATAATATCGATTTCAATAGAGTTAATAATATAGTTCAAGAAAGGGTAATACAGAACTAGACTAAATACTAGATTAGGTATAGGTATTGGTATAGGTATAACTATGTTTAGAATACTCTCGGAATCGAAATGATTAAGTAGAGTTCCTAAGCAGCAATAGCGAAAATGTATAATTGATTAGTGATAAATACAATTAGTATAATTGGTATACAACTTCAATGGAATTAATTAAATGAAACTACAATAGCTTTCTTATTGATAATACAAACTATCAGAATATGAATAAAGACTTATATTATATTATAAGGATAAGAGAGTTATAAAAGAGAAAGATCCTATTTATAGAAAATAAAACACACTAATGGTTTGTACCTGAAGTATAAAGGCAACTATAGAATATATACTTGGCGCCGTGACATATTTAGAATAATAATTATTGGAAACTTTATATTGTGGGATGTCTAATATATCAAGAAGTTTCAATATAATCAATTTATTTCTATTGGATTATTAATCGAACTAAATTGAAAAGTTATTTTTGAAAAAGATTCAATATCCTATTAGAAAAATAATCAACTTGAAATAACTATAAAATGTTATAATAGTAATTATATTATTAAATAGTTCTTTATTATATAAATATATATTGTTAATATAGATTTAGAGATTAAGGAAATTGGTTTTAATAATAATAAAGCAAAAATAATATATTAATATTTGAATTATTTTAATTACAATTAAATAAATAAGTTAAAGATGTTACGGGAGCTGCCTCTAGGGTCACGTGGAAGTGTCTAGAGATCTCTCG